>JANHFM010003765.1:0-10634 GCA_032468115.1 Grayia smithii
ATGCATCTTGCAAGGTCAGTACCTGGCGTATAAGACGACCCCCCACTTATCTGAAGATTTTAATGGGTTAAAAAGTCCTCTTATACGCCGGAATTTACGGTATTTATATCTGAACATTTACCTTATGTTGGGAAGCAGTGGAAGGGAGGAGGGATCAAGCGTGGAGCTTTCCTGAAGTTACAGCACAACTGCAAAAAGGACTAGGACCACCACCACCCTTAAATTCCTTATCTAACTCTTCCTAAGAGTAGGCTGCCAGACAGGAGAGATTCCTGTATTATAGCCAGAATGTAATAGAATAGTTCGCTCAAACTCTGCATATGTGGGCCTGTTTGTTCATTCCTGACACTGTGTTCCATCCAAAAAACCCTGTATTTTTGTTCTTTTTAGGAAGAAAATCTGTCTTATCCATCTGTTTTATCATAATTGATTGAAAGGGGTTCATGCTATGTATGAAGACTTGTGTATATAGAGAAAAGAATAAACTTATCAAACACAGTCCAAAGCAAATGCAAAACAAAGGCAGGAAAATAGTTTTAAACACCGGGTAAGTAACTATGGTGGTAATTCTTACTCGTGAAATCAATCTTTATTGTACCATAAAACAAGTCGTAATGCAATTTCTTTGGATTTGGTTTTATACATAATGTGAAGTCCACTAATGTAATTGCCTTAGCCATGAAAAACCAGTTGGGTGACTTAGGGCCAGTCATTGTCTCTCGGCCTAAATCTTTCACAGGGTTGTTGTTGTGGATAAATGGGAGGAAGAAGGAATATTAGGTATGTTTATGTTTGCTGCCTTGAGTTATTTATAAAGATAATAAAAGCAGGATTTAAAAAAAAAACTAAAAAAGCAAGCTATCATTTTACAACTTATGTGAAATCAGTTTTAGAAAATCACATTCAGAAAAATATGCCTTCAGACTACTACGCAAAATCCATTACCAATGTCCTTGCCCTCAATTTAGCAATTAAAGTACAACATAAAACACAAAACAGAAATATTTTGTACTGATTGGTGGGTACTTATTTTAAATACATTTTTTTTTGCTATGAGTTACAAATTGCTGGCAGCAAACAGTTCCTATTTTGAGATGTTTTTATCTGGTATCCTTTATGACTTCCTTTCTATGATTTCCCTCTTTCCTCCTTTAAAAGTAAACTTTGGTTTAATTTTATGGTTTGGTCTTGTACTCTTTCTTTATCCAAACACTATTGTCTCTGTTCAATGAAAGCATTTCCCGACATTATAAACTCCCCTTTTAAAGATTAAAAAATAGGTTTCTGAAGCAAAGTATAAGTCAGGACATGCAAATAGTGACTTTAAAAATTGCGACAGAGCAGTTAAAACAAGAGCAACTGCCATTTACACTATTGATTTCGGAGTGACATTAAAGACCAAATTCAATCACTATTCTCCTTGGTTGTCAAAGGTTAATAATAGTTGAATTTTGAACCAAAGAAGTCAGACAAGCATTGCCAGGTAAAAGCAGCAAATTGTTTTCTTGTGAAGCAAAGTCAATATATAATTTATATTTTTTTTCTTTCCTCTTTAGCGGCAGGTTTAAGAACAGACCTGCTGAAAGGGCAGGAGATGGGGATTATGTGACTCTTGAAAACAGCATTGACTTCAGTTGCCCCACTAAATTGCTCCTTTTCAGATCAAATATTAATTCATAAAATAACATTCATTTATCTTTGAAAAAGACCATTGTTGTGGAAAATCTCTTACAGGGAAAATAATACTTTTCTAGAATTTTTCTTTCAGGTTTTACAGAGGGAAGAATGTCTACTAGGTAGTTCCAGACATCTCAAGAAATGAATATAGAAGTTCACTATTCTATCCCAGTCAACTTTGCCAACATCAGCATGTTCTTAGTTATGGAATACCCAAAGATATCTCCAGATGTCTGGTGGACTATTGTGTCAGAAAAGTGTGAGGAATGTAGAATGTGGAGTCAGGCATCAAAATGATACAGATCTGTTTCACATAGCTATGAAGTTCAATGCAAAATTAAGGCAACTCCAGTTTCTGTCTCCATACTCATATCATTATAGTTCATTATATTACCCTTATTATTCACTTGCCATAATATAGGTAAAAGTTCCCCTCGCACATATGTGCTAGTTGTTCCCGACTCTAGGGGGCGGTGCTCACCTCCATTTCAAAGCCAAAGAGTCAGTGCTGTCCGAAGACATCTCCGTGGGCATGTGGCTGGCTTGACTAAATGCCAAAGGCGCACAGAATGCTGTTAATATATATTAATATAATACTATATGTCATAATATAAAAATGTACTAATTCAAATGATTTGGGTCTTAAGCCATTGATAAATGCAAAGGAATTGATCAATGCTAAAAGGTACAAAAGACAAAAGCAATGATAACAACAAAAAGTCAAGTGAATCATCCAATTGCTACACAATAAAATATTTGCTCTTGCTTTTGTCTATACCAGCAAAATAGTACTTCTCCCATCACTCTATAAAAAGGTGGCATGCAGTATGATTAAACAATATTTCAGTACTTTAGTTCATACAGAGGTTATATGCCAGAGGGCATAAAGGTTTGATTAGGTTTACATCGGACATGAGAAATTTCAAAGAAAACCATACACCATCTCTAACGTATGAGTGCAACACCTACAAATGACTTTTTCCCTGTGACCAGGTAGAGCAAGCTTAAAATCCCTTTCCGATTACAAATAGGAAGAAAACAACAAGCATTACAGGAAAACATCAATCTCTGAAATGATCAAGTGTTCTATTACAAAGCAGAAAGATTATGCATTGGCTAGATCTTTCATTTCTATTTGGTTTTAAAGTAGTAGCTGCCAATATTTGACTATTTTCTGTGTATATGAAGATAAAATAGAAACTTTTAAAGCCACAAAACTGTTCTGTGTGCTAATTTCAGTAGTCCATCTAACCTAGTTCCTTGAATTTAATAATGGCTTTTCCTATGTGTAAAGAATTCACAAGATAACTACATTCCTTCAAAGAAAGGGGCACATTTAAACCCGACATTGGCATCCGTCTATTATACATTAAACTTGCTGATTTTCCATTTATGTGTGCATCTGTGTTAATATTCTGAACAAGAGTTGCACTTGGATTACAGAAAATTAGGTTCAAAGAAGCATCAAAATCGTTGTATATTAATCTATTCAACTCCATCACAAATGTCTACACTGACTGGCAGATTCTTCCCAGGATTTCATATGCTTGAAAATCTGATGATGGAATTTTTTTATGGAAAGTATATCTTGTACCAATGAACTACAGACATCCTAACAGGTTCAAAAAAAACTAGATGATATTAAGCAGATACTGACATTTTTATATTAGTCATATGATAAAAATGGATGGACAAAATGATCCATATTTTGCAATACAATAGAAAATGCTGGTGTAAACAGTGAATATTACGAGGCCGTAAAAGAATATTATTTTTTTCTTGCATTCTAATGTGACATTCTAAGAAAATGATTTTTTTTTAGTTTGATTAAAAAAAGAAACAAGACTAAAAATGGAGGAATGAAACAGATTTGGAAAGAAGCTGGTATAAAAAACAACAACACATGGGACTAAATGAATTATTGGTACATTCCAGTAACAGTAGTATTTTTGTTTCCTTACTAAAAAGCAACAGTAGGAGAGGAAATTAAAGAAAGCAACAGGGAAGAATGGAAAACAGATGCCCAGGAGGCAAAGAGAAAGAAAAGCAGTTAAGCTGTTGAATTCAATAAAACTGGAATAATGATCTAGTAAAATAACATAAGGAACAAAAATATCAAAAAAGAAATGGAAAAAAGGCTGAGAAATGATTCAAACAATCCTTTTTCATATTTCTTTAAAACTGGTTTATTATTTTGTTAACCCAAATTGAATTAATTTATAGATAAGGGAACAATTAAAATTAAACTAGTCTATCAAAATATTTAATGATTCTGTTTGTGTGGGTCACACCACGGCTATGGATTCAGGGCCTAAAACTAGTATATATTAGAGGTGCATAAACACACACATTTTAGAAGTTTATGTGAATTGGTTCAGGATTTGTTCCATAAAGAAATAAGTGACATCTATCTTTAAATAATTTCACCTATATATTGAGATTAGTTAAGTAACAAAAGATAATATTTTTAATATGGCTTTATAATAAGATGCATAACTCATTTAAACAATGAAGGTGCCAAATGTATAGCTATAATGGAGTCTCATGAGCTAAGTGTGTGTTAGGATGACAAAAAATAAGTTCTACACACACACACACACACACACACACACACACACAGAGAGAGTAGTGAGTTCTTAAATGTCAGATGCCCTTCTAACTTTTATCTAGAGATCTCTGAGTGTTGAATTGGAACTAAGTACTTCTTTATTTTTAGCCTAAATACTTCTCAGAAGTAATTCTTACTGAGTTCAGTGGTATTTTTGTTTAAGTAAACAGTGTCTAGCTTTTAGTAGTTTGAATTCATTTTTTTTAACATAACATAGAGTTGTATTTCTTTGGGACACCCCTTAACTTTGAGATTATTAGCATATCCATTTTCTCTTTACACTAAACACACCATGGGTAAATCTTTGAGTGGATTCTAGTGCTTACTTCGTGACTCTGTTAAAGTTGTCCATACTTAAGGTCTTTATTGTGATGACACTAAAAGCCAAACTAGACAGGGTGCTAACTGCACATTCTTTTTATTATGTATACCACTTTTAGGGCTGTGAAAACTGGGGGAAATTTAATACTTTTCCTGCCAGGCTGAATTTGAACCACAATCATCTCTCTTGTTTTAATTTAATAAAAATCTCAAGTAGAACAGATAGTCCTTTGAAGTGTAACTAATAGTAGTTAGGCATTTTTATTTTTATTATTCATTTATTTTTATTATTTATTTATTATTATTTATTAAAAATAAATGTCCAAATGCCTTCAGGTAACTTAAATTGTCCAGTAGTTGTTATTTACCTAACAAATACTCTAAATGCCAGTTAATTATACCTATCTAATGACTATAAATATAGTCTGATTTTAAGAAGCATACCTAATTCTTTCTCCCATGCTTGCCACATTATGTTTGTAGGCTGTAAATGCAATTTACAATTTCAAATAATTTCAATTTCAAATAACAATTTCAAATAACTGTTAAAAAGAAAAGTCCAATGTTTCACTAATGTAAAATATGATTAAAAATAATTTATTAATGACCTGAACCCTTTTCCAACTAGGCACCAAAATCTTTATCCATAATCTTGATATAGAATATTCCCTTAAAAAGATTGTACTCTACCTTTATTGTATTAATTCAGATGATGATATGGAAAAACACAGAATAATGGGGAGATCGATCCACCTTTCTCACCAGATATTCAAAGATTGTGAGGCAAGACCTTCAGTGCAAGATTAATTGTGAATTAATCCCACAACTGGGATTAAACCCAACATAATGATGGTTCTTTCAGTTACTTTAACACAGAGTTAACATCATGATGGACAACAACATATGACAATGAAATTAATGCAAGAAACAGTAGATATATGACCAGCTATGAAGTCAAGATAATCTGCTTCATTCATGGGTGCGTGTAATTTATTTTATAGCTGCTTTTTCCAAGTGTCAGAGAGTTAATTCATGTTTCTTTTTGATTTTCATGATTTGCCTTAGCAGTTTTAAGAATAAAAATTAGAAGATGAACCACGAGTTCAATACAAAATATTACAAAATACAAACTAAAAAACAAGATTAGATCTGCTGGATTTGAAATTAGTTTTTGCCACTTGTTTCTTAATTTGGATGAAAGAGTGGGGTGTTGCTGAGAAATAGAAGGCTTCTACAATGAGAAGGACATTCAGGTGGCGGGGTTATTTATGGTATGATAAAGTAAGGTTAATGTAGATTTTAAAAATAATTATGTTAGATATGCCATATTGAGAATATGGAACAGATAAAAACCCAGGTTGTGATTGAAAACACCTTTGGGTCTGTCAGCACTAGAAGCATTTTATAGGCAAGAAATGATAAGCAAACACAAATGACTAACTTATTGTGAGATATTAGAATTTTGTCAGGGGGAATGTAAAATCAAATTTAAAAAATCTGGTGACAGAAGGATTTTTGACTTTGAACAGTGTAAAACTGAGTTTGAAACAAAACCCTGTACAAATGCCAAACATACCATTTCAGGATCCCAATCTGGATTGATCATCTGAATCCGAGGTTTAGTCTTCTGAGGTTTTGGACTTGTGCTGGAGCCCATTTTCAGGGGACTTCTCTGTCACCAGAATGTATGACAGCACAAGTCCGAAAGATCAGAAGATTAAACCTCTGGTCCAGCACAGTGACTGACCCAGATTGGATCCTGCAACATTATCCTAGGATATGTATATTCACCTTCATTCATGAACATACCATTGTTAAAATTCATAAACTTTATTGCAATTTGAAATAGAAGAAGTGAATGAATGTATGATAAAGTGGGACAAAAAATTGTTTTCAATATACAAAGGAACCAGTGGGAGAGTATGTGCTTGAAAGGACTTTACAGGAGGTCATAATCTTAACGAAAATTTTTATATAACCATGTAACATTGGCACAGAGAAATTGTCTACAATGTATAAAGGCACTTCAAATTTATATTGGAAATGTAAATGAAAACAAAGGATATTTTATCCTGTCTGGTGGATGTGTGAAAAAGACAGAAGGTTTCAGATTCAAATATATATATATTAATTCAGAGGAACATCAAGATTAATATACATTTGAAACTGGAAGTTTTGCTTTTTGGGACTAATGGATAAACAGTTGGAAAAAAATGTTGGAATTTTATTTTTACACGAGAACTGTAGCACTATACCCCAATAGAGGGTATGGATAGAGACGACAATGAAACTTGCTGAAATGGCTAATTTTATTACTTTGATTACAGATAAGATATTATATTTTTGCTGACTAGAAACCCTTTATGGACTTGTTGCATGAAACAGAAAAAAAGAACTTATATATTTATGGATTTGATTATTGTAAAAAAATAGATTATAGGAATAAGTGAGATATGTTGTAGCCATAGAGTAAGAGGTAAATTTATACTTACTGTGGACTTATAAATGCTATAGAATAAATGGGAAATGACTTCTACATATTTTCCCCTTACTTTTGCATCTCGGGGACTTCCTTTCTTTTTCATTTGTTTCCTTTAATCTAAATTAGTTTCTGTTATTTTTTTAATCTTTCTTTTAAAATAATTCAATAAAAGATTTTCCTGATTTTCCCCAAGTGAGGCAGCAGAGTGGGGTGCATTAATTATAACTGGGCTCTTGGCACATAAATTTCACAGGTATGTAACTTTGCCTTGTTGCTGTTAAGTTTAAAATCAACTGATCAATTTTATTTTTAACCCTTGACCTTATCTAACAATAACAAATTCTTCAGTAAAATCATTGATCTTCTGTCTTTGTTAGGCTGTAATTATAATTTCAAAATAGAATACTGAGAAAATCTGAATTTGTACCAAAGGAATATAATTTCATTGAAACAGACAATCATTTTTTCTGCAATAGTTTGTGCATCTCAATCTCTCTCTTTCTCTTTATTCAATCTTGTACCTATAAGGAGATGTGATACAAAGAGCCCAATTATTACTAAGGGTTTTTAAAAAGCTATTACTTATGGTTTCCTTCAAAGTGCAGATTCTGGGAGGGTGAGGAATTAAAAACATTAACCAATTGGGATTAATTCTTCCATGTAAATTATGTAGAAAAATCTGTAGCTCATTGTTGGCAGCAGATTGACTTTCAAATTTCTGATTTAAAATAAACTGCTAATGTTTCAGCCTCTGATAGGAAAGGGTATAGATGACAAATGGATGCAATTTGATAGGTTTTTAAAAAAAGATTCTGTGTTACAGGTCAAGATATTCTTGATATATAAATATATATATATATACATTCAAGTATTAACACCCCCCTTATCTTTCTTTTGCATAAACCATTTCCAACCTGCACCAGCAGGAATAATAAATGCAAACACTGGAAGCCTCTTAGATGTGTAGTCAGTAGGGAACAACTTGGCTACAAGCATTTTTACATATCTTCCAGCAACAGGAGAATCAAAGAGTCAATTGCTCAATTTTAGAGCCCAAGGCTATCCTGTGGATTTATAAGACCCCTTGAAGAAACCACAAACTAATAATACACCAAAATTATTATTCCAGAAAACATGCATATATGGTTTTGCACTCCTCTCGTATGGATTTTCTTTTAATATTTTACACATTTCCATTAAACAAATCCTTATTTTACTGGCCCAAAGCACCATTTTAGGGGAATCAGTCTGGTATTAAGTTACAGTTCTTATTTCAGTGTGCCCCAGAACATTTCTTGATTGTTTTCATCTGAATCCCAAAGCAGTATATCCCATAGCTTGCTGTAACTTAACATTTAAACTTCATATCCCTTCCATACTTCTAACTCTCTCCCTAAATTTCCTTTAAACCATCTTTATTCCCTTCCACCAACACTTTTTGAAAAGGTAAAAAGGACACATGGCCAAATTAGCTCCTAAATAATAAATGATATATATAATACATACAAAGGCATTTATATAGATGGATAATACATATGTTTACATAAAGCCCAGTGATGCATATAATAGAATTTATTATAGGGTTGTGGATAAATTTGATTTGAATCTGATTAACCACTTCAGAAAATAGATTGATTCAACTCCTACTGAAACAGAGGAGGCTTGGTTTGTGGGTCAAATTTGAAGCTACTTTTGGCTATCATGGGAAAATAATTGATCTTTGAATTTTCTGGGGGTTTTTTAACAGAAGAGGATTTAATTAGCAGGCACAATAGAATCTTCTGATGGGAAAAAGCCTGCTCGCATTCATAGAAATAGAAATCCAAAATTCAAAATACAGAGGTTTTGGAGCTAGACTGTTTGATTGCCTGTAGCCTGGGTGATTTTGGAAAGAAACTGCATTGTGGCTTTTTCATGCAATAAATTATACCAAATTTGAGACAAAAAACTAAAGAGGTATTCATGCAAAGGTGAAAATGTAGTCATTATTCCCATTTCTAGTTTTTTGGTTGTCAATGTCTAAGAAACCTGCCAAATTACAGAAGGATAGGGGAAAATCTTTGGAGATAGGGTCATTTAAATTCTAATTGTTAAAATAGGAAAGTGCCTGTAATTTCTGGTTTTAGCAGAAATAAACAAGGACTTCTGAGAACACTGTAACTGGTAAGCGTTCAAGAACCATTCCTTGTGAATAGATTTGTAAGTCACCTGAATTTATTCTTCTTCGTTCCTCTGTTCCCCAACCTGACCTTATATGGAAAAATAAAACCCAGATGCTGGTGTCTTTGTAGATAGTACTGCCACTAAATTCATCTATTGTTCCTCTGTTTAGAAGGGATGTTTAAAGAAAATTAGAATATATCCACAGTCTATTTTTGCAGTTCTGTTCCGATATCCTTAAAATTTCTGTTATAAGGTTGTCTCCATATTTGCACTTCTGTTCTGGCCCCCTTATCTTGCTGACTACGTAAGGCAACCTTGGTCTAAAATTGTAAACAGAGAGTGTTGTCTGCTTGTCCTATTCAGTCTTCTATTGCACATATGACAGTGTGGCTCCCAAAGTAATAATAGCCCTTAATCTCTGTTCTCTTCAGAATTGAATGAAATAACTGCAGTTCTCCACCCACTCTTTCACCTTGTTTCTGTATGCATTCTATTTACACTGAAGTTTCTAGCAATTCCCAGAAAAAAAATGAACGAATGAATGAATATCATAGATTTCTGAAATATTGTGTTAAGGGCAGTAGTGGTTAAGGTTAGACCATTTGAAAATATCTTTAGTTCTTTCCTCCTCTATTCAGACATCTATATGATCAAAGTGGTAGAGCAATAATAATAGACAAAATCTTATAAATGAGAACAAAGTAGTGTACCAACCAATCTTTATACAGAAGTGGAGGATGCAGCAAAGTCGAGGTTACCTATTCTTCCAAGTTTAAGTTTAGTTTAACATTTTGCTGCCACTACCACATAATGATATCCTTAGAATTCTGTTCCTCATAGCCTATAGGGCGAAAAGCTACATTTTCTTATGCCACATTTAAAGCTACATTTTCAAAGGTCTAGCTGATGCAAAACAATTTAAATATTATTTAGGGATAATGTTAGCAATTATATCTCACATAGAATGTTTCTGTTTAAGGATACAACAGCAGTACTTTCTGCTTATTTACAGAGATAATTTATTTTGTTGTAAGAACCACCAGTGTTCCTCTCTTCTTTAACAATTGTTGATTATATCCACTAATTATCTCCTCTTTCTTCCCTCCCCTTCCCTTCTTTTTCACTGTTCAGTTGTCCACTGTTTTTCTCCTCATGTCCCACCCTTGGTCTCTTAACCGTGCCGTGCCTGCTTTATGAGGACATATTTGTTCTCCAGTTTCTTACATTATACTAATGAAGCAAACAATCCTTTTTATCATAGAAGGCTTATGTATTTTTCGGAGTATAAGACACACTGGAGTATAAAACGCATCTAGATTTTAGAGGTTGAAAACAAGGAAAAAAGTATTCTGAACCAAATGGTGTAGTAAAATATTATTTAAT
>JANHFM010003766.1:3751-15396 GCA_032468115.1 Grayia smithii
AGAATACAGATAATTGAACAAACTTTGTTGCATTACATTCTTGATTAAATTATCTTTCCATTGATATATAATTTTATGGTATTACTCCAAAAAAGGTGATGTTATTAGCCATCAAATCTCACAAATACACTTTTCTCAAAAGGTTTCCACAATTTTGGCCACTACTTTATGTTTTATTAGTAGTTTTTCTTCTACTTTGCTTTTTGTATCTTTATTCTTCTGTTATTCCTCTTTATATTACCTGGCAAAGCTTATATGATAAAAAATACTTTTTAAAACTTTTACAGGGTATGTGTAAAAAGAAATAACTGCTAGCATCACTATCTCTGTTCTTGCTTTCATTTTTATGTTCAGTTGTGTGCAAAACAAGCCGTGATGTTATGAAAGACACAAAGTTACTAAGCCATCTTTTCTCTTAAAGGTTCTGAGAATTAATAGCATGCACATATAGCATAGGAATAGTCAAAGGGTGGAAGCAAGAATTCCATCTATGAGAGATAAAACCATTTACATGTTTTTGAAACTTTGCAAAGGAAAACTTCAGCTTTGCCCCAATTTTAGATAAACTGGTGAAAAGCCAAAAGAAGCATGAGTCAGTTCTCTCTTAGTCAATATTGTGAGATCTCACAGCTTTGTAACTGTTTCTAAACTGTTGAAAAGATTCTCTATGGAAGTGCCATATACACCAAGGTGTTATGTTTTTCAAGACTGAAGAACAGCCTGTTCATGCTTAAAATTGTTTCTTTCTTACTGGTTCACCTATTACAATATTCGAACACCCTAATGTTGAAAATCAGTTTCTTATGTTAAACTGTTATGTTATCGCAATTTCTTTTTTCTCCAATACTTTTTGGGTAACATATTATAATGTTCTCTTACCATGTTTTCCATCGAGCAATCTCTAAAATGATTGATTGGAATAAAGCAATAGTAAAACATGTCTGCAAATTGAGGTAGATGAGAAGTAAGAAGGTAGAGGAAGAAGATTATCCCGGGGAAAAAATGCAATCTCCTTCTCTTTGCTGCTATGGTAACAACATTCAAAGGAAGCACCTTGGGAAACTCCTTATCATGGCTTTTACAAAAGAGTGGCTGCTGGAAATATGTTAGGCTAAGTTGTGGAGAGAGTAGATTTAGAAGCTGCCTAATCCCAATTTCTTTGGAACCAGATATGATATAGCTCCATACTGCAGCAGAAATTTTACAATCTAAATATGGTATTTTCTTTAGCAACTTCTGAAGGATTTGCAACCATAATATCCCTTTGGGAGAAAGAAAGGCAATTTTAAAATCAATACACTGATTGTGGTATACAACAAAAAGTGTTGAGAAATATAAAACATGCAACAATTTCTTGATAAAGATTGGAGTTAATTAGCCCTACATGGGTCTGACCTCACAGTTTTAAAGCTGGCATTTTTCTCTCTTTCTGTTACTATGCCAAGAAAGTCTAAATAGAATTTACATGTATATGTCACTATTATGTGTCACTATTGCTTAAAACAACTGTGTACCTTGTAATTGTTACCTTTTATCCTAGGAACAACCTAGTGATGTCAATTGGTCTGATGGGACAATGGTTGCTGATATCCTTCAAGTGAGCTTTCTGGCTGAAGAGAGATTTGAATCCAGGCCTCTGCAATTCAATGCCAGTAATTTTGCCCAGACACCTCACTTTGACACTGACCCTGCCTTATAACAGACTCCCAATATCTACAGAAGTTTACAGGAGGGAAGGGAGCCAACACGAACTTCCTTTCACCTCTGGGGATGAAACACAAGTGAGGCATCTCCATGGCAGTGATGGAATTACAGCCCGGGCCAGGCTTTCCTTACCGCTTGATGTTCAAGTGAATCATGAGGCTTCAGGAGGTACACGTCTTTTCCATCAGAGAAAACACCACTGAAGAAGTGCAAAGAAATATGAAGAGGTTACATAAAACACAAAAACAACTATATTTATTCCTATATTAGAAAGAAAAAATTAAGAAATAATATTCAGGTAGGCATCAGTAACTTCATTAGGACAAATGTGCACGTTTCTAAACAGTTACATGCTAAGCATTTCCATAAAGCAGTCATAGTTGACATTCCTTATTCCTCTCACTCAGGGAAATAAAAACAGAATCTGGACCAAGAAAGGTCTATATAAGTGGTTCTCAACCTTCCTAATGCCGCGACCTTTTAATACAGTTCCTCATGTTGTGGTGACCCCCAACCATAAAATGATTTTCTTTATTACTTCATAACTGTAATTTTGCTACTATTATGAATCGTCCTAGACAACCCCTGTGAAAGGGTCATTTGACCTCCAAAGGGGTCCTGACCCACAGGTTGAGAACTACTGGTCTATATGGAGATTATAGGCCCTTAAGAATTACTAGAAAATATTATTCACAGGAGTTAAACTGACCTTTTCAGTATGATAGAAGCCACAATTACACCATGCTGACTTCACCCCCAAAGCCACTCAGCACTGAAGTAGCAACTTTAATTAGGTTTCTGATTGATCAGAATTATTATTTTTTAAATGTCTATTATTAGAGTTATTAATTTTTAAATGTCTAAACTACTACTTATCTACAAAGGATCCCAACATGACAATATCCAACAGTCAATTAAAAAAACCACAACACAGCCAGACTGACTTTGCCTTGATGGAAATCAGGCTTTCTTTGTCATGCTTCCTTTTCCCATTTCACCATTCCTTACTTACTGTAGACCATGGCAGGTAGATAAAGCCACAAAAGAGTTTGCTTCTCCACGGAGATTGCCCTGATAGTAACAGTGCTCACTTGTTCCCTAAAAGAGATGTAAAAAAAACATCATGTTTTCTTTTATCTGCTTAAGTTCTTGTAATGCGAATTAGCTTGTTCTTCAATACAAGAAGCAAAATAAGCAACCAACTAGCAAACCAAACCTCTCCACCTCAGCACTACCATTCAGATTCTCTATGCTACTCTAGATGCAAGAGGGGAATATGTAGAAAATAGTGACTGATGTCATCACTCACTCAAAGGATAGGTGGAATAAAGTATGTGCAGTCAGTTTATTGGAGATTAGAGAAATACAGCATCGAACAGAGCAGGAAGAATGGAAACATTGGGGGGGGGGGAAGGGAAATAAAGAAATATGTTTTAACTACAAGTTTAAAGACTTAAAAATGATTTGAAATGAAGAGCCAAAGCATTATTTAGAAAGTAACAGATGGACTGAGTCCAGATAAATTTGAAATATGAGTTTGGAATTAATTATAAAACATCCTTCCCCTAGGACAGGGGTCTGCAACCTTAAACACTCAAAGAGCCATTTGGAACCGTTTCCCACAGAAAATAAATCACCATGAGCCACAAAACCTGGGTGGGCGTGGCCAACTCGACATTACTCACTCCCACCCAGGCACATGACCATCACCCTCAGCCATGCTTACCAAGGTTTTGTGGCTCCTGGTGTTACCTGAGGCCTGGCCCTTCTCAAGCCAGGCGAGGAGTGAATGGGAGGGTAGGGCAAGGGGAGGGGCCAGGCAATGGTGGGTTTAGTGGACACGGAGCCACAGCAGGGGGACGAAAGAGCCACATGCGGCTCCGGAACCACAGGTTGCAGACACCCACCCTAGGAAAATACTTTTGTTTTTAGTTCTTTTTTTTAACATAAGATTTTAAAAATTGGACACTACATGAACTAGAAGCAAATAAGGTTACAATTAAAAGAGACGAACACTTAAATTTAACTTAAAAATACAGAATGGAGCAAAATATTTTAATATTGGATATACTGAAGAATATTTTCAAACAATGGACCCAGAAGTTAATTTTAAACAGTGACTGCCTCTATAAATAGACTTTATTTAAAAGATATTAAGGAAAAGGAACAAGTTTTATCAGACAATACTGAGACCAATTTAAAAGTGGGTTTAAAAATAGCATGCTGTAAGAATGAATGGAAACAAAATGTTACATGAACATACAAAAGAAACTAGATGATTATTCATAATTAAAATGGATATACAAATAACAAATCAAGAGAGTAAGCCTAGATAAATATTTTATGAAGATTTGAAAATTTTTATGAGAGGGGACAAAGAAAAAAGTGAAAAGAAATAAACTTCTAGGACACTATTTGAAGTGACTAAACATCATAAAGTTAGAAATAAATCTAAGAAATATAGAGTTGGTTTCTTTGATCAAGGTTAAAACACATATATTGTTATCTCTTAACAACTCATGCACTTTTGATGATTGGAGTTGAAATGCCAAGGTTTTAAGGATTTGTTTCTAAATAACAGATGGGATATGGGAAGAAGAAATCATTTGTTTATTTTAAGAGAAGGTATATACAACTCAGTGGTGGGTTGCCCCCGGTTTGGTCCGGTTCACGCAAATAGGTAGCGGTGACGCTGTGATGTCACCGAACCGGTTCGCAGCATCCCGGACCCGGGCCCACCCGCGCGCTCCAACTTACCTTTTTTTTCAAAAATCGCCGAAATTAGCGTTCTGCGCATGTGCAGAGCGCTTTTTCGGCAATTTTTTTCAAAAAAAAGTTTCTGCACATGCGCGGTAGCACAGTTTACGCAAATTTCACACACGCATGTGAACGCGCGCAGACGAAGAGAACCAGTAGCGAAGGTGGGTAGAACCTACCCCTGATACAACTTAGATTCAAGACCCAAGTTCTGCATGACCTAGCAATTTAAAAGCATGCAAATGTGAGTAGATAAACAGGTACCACTTTGATGGGAAGGTAACAACGTTTTGAGCACTTCAGTGTATAGTCATGCTGGCTACATGACCACAGAAATGTCTTCAGAAAACATTGGCTCGGCTCGGCTTCTTAGCCTCGGCTAAGAAATGGAAATAAGCATTTCTGACCCCTAGAGTCAGACATGACTCAGACAGGGAGAAATCTTTACCTTTACCTTTAATAAGTTATTAAAATTATTTATGCTTGTGATAAAGGGAAGACATTTCTTTCTATATATCTTTTTTCTTTACTATATTCTTATTTTTTTTCTTTTGTTGTTCTTTCTATTTTTTGTATCTATTTTTTCCTTTTTTTAGTTTGAATTAGTTTTTTGTTGCTGTAATTTGTAATAAAATTGCTATGAAAATAAGCAATACACTGAACTCGAGCCGTTCCAAATAAAAATGGGTACACTTTGCTGTTGGACAATGGCTCCTCCTGTGGATACGGTAAACAAATTTAATGACTTATGTTTTGTTACATCAAAGATGTGTGAGTGTTCAGTTGTATTTTTCTGGCACTAGGTTTTGTTTCCTTAATTATTTTTAAAAGATCATACCCTTTGCTTTTTTCCATGCTACTATTTTAGGTAGCTCTTTTTTCAGAACTTGCTCTAAAGCAAACAGCTAAAAGAAATTGGTGGATTTTAAAAAATTATTTGGATATAACATTATTACAGCAGTAGATATATAAATTGATGTGTGATTTGTCTTTTAGTATATGCTAAATAACTTTGAATTAAATTTGTTTCATTTTGCTATTATTGTAGTATTATAGTATTATAAATACTACTACTGCTATAATATAAAAAGTAAATAGGTATGAAAAAATGACAAAAAACAGCAACGTAAAGTGGAAGAAGAAATTAGATTTCTTTGTTGTTACACAGTTACACTTACTCATCTTTGCACAGCCAAAAAGAGAACAAAATTTTCAGAGCTGCCTACATACGATAGTTTACAAGCTTAATACAAATTTGGAAACATAATACTTCTCATCATAGTGGAAAAAACTATGACCAGATTATCATAATATCTGCTCAGTCAAGTCCACTGTTGAAAGATGACTTCAAATCCTTTGAACTCCTTTCACGTTCATGGCCTTTAAAGTATCAAAAATCTGGTCCTGACATCTGTTAAACAAAACATTTTCACATTTTTTCTCTGTGTGGACTGCATGACCATCTCATTTGAATGGGAACTGTCTTCCCCTGTCCTGTATAATTCAGATCTTAATATTTCAGCTTTTGTGCAGATAACAAAGAAAGGATTAGCATAGGATGGCTATGTAGAGATATAAACTACACAGACATCAGGCAGAGGACTAAGGAAATTAGCTAAAGTATCCTGAAATTATGGTGAAAAAGCTGAGAGAAGATTACAGGAACCAAGGCTGATCAGAGAATAGTTCAGAATGGATGCGGAAAGACAGACTTTCCACTACTTGCCACTCTCCAAATATCAGATCATGGTGGGTTTCAAAAATTTTTACTACCAGTTCTGTGGGTGTAGCTTGGTGGGCATGGCAGGGGAAGGATACTGTAAAATCTCCATTCCCTCCCCAATCCAGAGAAAGGTTACTGCAAATTCCCCATTTCCTCCCGATCAGCTGGGAGTTGGGAGGCAGAGAATAGATGGGGGTGGGGCCAGTCAGAATTTTTACTACCGGTTCTCCAAACTACTCAAAATGTCTGCTACTGGTTCTCCAGAACTGGTCAGAACCTGCTGAAATCCACCTTTGATGTTTAACCGTATAGGATTACCTTTGTCCAAGGGATTATTTGCTTTAGATGTGTATAGTTTATGCTTCTTATTGATTCTCTTTTTTATTATTTTTTAAAGTTGTATACTATCTAGAGCAGGGGTCAGCAACCTTAAACACTCGAAGAGGCACAAAGGTCCTAACTGCTCAGGGTACCATCCGTCAGACAATGTCGGCGGGTGGTACCCAGGGTGAGGGCGTTCTCTGTGAGCGCACCCGCCCTCTGGAACGAGCTCCCCACCGACCTCCGGACCTCGCCCGATCTCCGCTCCTTTCGCCGCGATCTGAAGACGTGGCTTTTTAATCAATCTGGCTGATGTAGTTGGTTTTAAACAGTTTTTAATTGTCTTTTATTGTATTTTATATTGTTGTGGTTTTATTGGGGTAGTGTAATTAATCGCATTTATTTTAATTCTTTTTAATCTATTGTTATGTTTTGGGTTTTTTTGTTTTTTTATCTGTGAGCCGCCCCGAGTCCTTCGGGAGAGGGGGCGGCATATAAATGCAACAAATAAATAAATAAATAAATAAATAAGGAGTAATGGAGAAGCTTATTATCAAAGAAAGATTCAATTAAGAATTAAGAAGACATTTCCAGTCAGTCAAAACAATTAATCAGTGGAATGAATTGCCTCCAGAAATTGTGGATGCTACATCATTGGAGGTTTTTAAGAAGAGATTGGATAGCCATTTGTTTGGAATTGTATAGGGTCTCCTGCTTAGGCGGGCAGGGTAGTGGGGGTGGACTAGAAGACCTTCAAGGGCCTTCCAATTCTGTTATTCTGTTACTCTGTAATGATGTCACAACAGAAGCCACCCGACCAGGAGTGAAATCCAGCAGGTTCTGACAGGTTCTGGAGAACCAGTAGCGGAAATTTTGAGCAGTTCGGAGGACCGGCAAATACCACCTCTGGCTGGTTCCAGAGTGGGGTGGGAATGGAGATTTTGCAGTATCCTTCCCTGGCCATGCCCACCAAGCCACGCCAACCAAGCTACGCCCACAGAACAGGTAGTAAAAAAAATTTGGATTTCACCACTGCACATGTCTGATGGATTTGCCTTCAACATCAGGATGTAAGTACTAAAGGTCAAGGGATGGATCACGTTCCAAGATATATTTTCTCATTTTTATGTCATCTCAGCTTACACAATGTTGGTTTCTGAAATCCTGCACTAGAATGACCACAGGTGCCCAGTTCTGGTGAAAAAACAAAACAGGCCTGTAAGGGAAATGTGCAGAGTCATCCTTGAAACACAAGAGTGTGCACACGAAAATGGTTGGGAGAGTAGTAGATGAATAAATACAGGCACCACACAGATACACTGAGTTTGTGATAAAGTTTACTAGTAAAACAGAGTCCAATAAACAGTCCAGGTCATACACGTATAAATCAGTAGATAGCCAGAAACAACAGTCCAGGGATAATCCAATATCAAAGTCTTCTTACCAGCCAGTCAGTCATGGTTAAAAGTTCTTCCGTAGTTTGCAAACAGTAGCAAAGATCAAACAAAGAATATTAGCAAGCAAACGCCAAAGCAATTAAGGAGATCAGGAGAATAATCCAGGTTTCTACTTCCTTATTAAGGAGATTGGTAATTGAGCTAACCAATCAGAACACAGATGATGCAATACAACAATACAGCAGCTGCCTTAAAGGTATAAACATGATTTTTGTGGTTTACCGGTATAGTTTATATATTTCCAACCCAACTAGTTAGGTGATTTCAGATCCCTAACATATATCTTAAAAGTGATTTTTCAAAAGGCCACAGACTTGTTTTTCCCTTGGGGAAAATTTTAAAAAAAGAACTATTGAAGAAACAAAAAAACAATTTTTCCCTTGGAAAAAAAAGCATTTGAAAGGCACTGTGGCAACCCTGAAGCCTCCAAGATGGCTTCTGCCAGCTTTACTTCAAGGTTGACATGGGTGCATTACTTGGAATGCTGACAGGCAGCTTTGAGATAAGTAGGATCTGGATGACTGAGAATCTTCACAGACATTTATCCACGCATATCTATGCATCCCTGGGTGACCAGCGGTACAACCTTAAAATATATTTGTTTGGGCACTGTCTCACCTGGTTTCATACGACCTTTGATCTTTTTCGTTTTATGGAATTTCTCTCCTGCTCCTGTATTTTTGCAGGGCACCCTTCTTTGCACCAAGGCATGGCCCCTGGCTTTCCTTCCAGCATGGGGGGAGCGCTCCCCTCTGCATACCAGTTTGCCAGAGATCCTCAATCCGGCCAGCTTGTCATGATCCCCAGTGAACACCTGACCCACTTTGGTAGGTACCCAAAGTGAATTGTATCTTCAGATGTGCAAGTTATTGTTCATGTAGCCTTTTAATAAGGTAGAATTAGCTGACATGGTCATCTCTTGTCTGGTCCGCCAGGAATGGCTGACAAGATATATTTGTTGGGAAGCACCAGCCTGGCAGGGAGGAGGGGGTCAAGAATGGAGTTATCACTGTGCAATCACAAAAGGGTTACAACTGAACATGCCTAATTGGAGCCTTGTTTAATTGTCCCCAAGTGTAGGTTTACAGCCCGGGGAGATTCCTGTATTATAGGCAGAATGCAATAAAGTAGTTAGAGGGACGTAGTAGCTCAGTGGCTAAGACGCTGAGCTTGTCGATTGAAAGGTCAGCAGTTCAGCAGTTCGAATCCCGAGTGCTGCATAACGCGGTGAGCTCCCGTTACTTGTCCCAGCTTCTGCCAACTTAGCGGTTCGAAAGCCCGTAAAAAATGCAGGTAGAAAAATAGGGACCACCTATGGTGGGAAGGGAACAGCGTTCTGTGTGCCTTTGCCGTTGAGTCAGGCCAGCCACATGACCACGGAGACGTCTTTGGACAGCGCTGGCTCTTCGGCTGTGAAACGGAGATGAGCACCGCCCCCTAGAGTCGGGAACAACTAGCACACATGTGCGAGGGGAATATTTACCTTTACCTTAATAAAGTAGTTAGCTTGAACTCTATACATATGGACCTGGTTGTTCGCACCTGACATGCTTTGGATAAAGTTCATACGTGGCCAACTGGGTGGCACATGGACCCACCTCCAGGATATTCACGTTGCTTGGTCCTTGAAGTCTGGCTTTGGTTGAGGTTGGATTTTCAGGTCACTCTCTCTCTCTTCATTCCAGCAGAACTGATGGACCGTGCACCTCCTCTCTGGCCTGCCATATATTCTCCTACCAGGGGCTCCCTCCAGCACGCTCACCAGCTCCAGCTCTTATCTCACCAGCAGCTGATTCGTCAGCATGAGCTATACCTCCTGCAGCAACAGGCTGCACATGCCCAGTTGGTGGTAGGTCCTAATCCTTGGGCTTCAACTCTTGCAACTGTCTTTGGAAAACCAACCTCCTCGGTTTCTCCTTTCTGAAACTAGGTCTCCGGATGTGATGAATGGAGAAGGCCTGGCTAGATCCTAATTAGCATTATTTAAACCAAGTGGACTGGTGTGGTGGAATCTAGTAAAGGGGGGGGGTGTTTCCCAGAAGGGAGGGGCTGCATTCGAGAAGAGTAAGAGGCAACTCCGCTCAGATATCACGTGTGAGAGAAAGTGATTGAAGACAGCCCCTCCTCAATGGTTCCCAGAGTATATTGTAGATGTCGATAGTAGAGTCTTCGTTCTGGCAAGATTCTGTCTATAGGTGTGAAGCAATAAAGAACTCGGCTTAAGAGAATCACCATGTATCATTCTTGGTTTTGGGCCTTTCCACATCATTGTTATGCCTGGATTTTTACCAGACAATTTTTTATACAAGGCCAGGTAGGACAGTTGGTGGAAAACCAAGTTGACTATGGGAAACTCTAACCCAGTGGTTCTCCACCTTCCTAATGCCGCGACCCTTTCATACAGTTCCTCATGTTGTGGGGACCCCCCAAGCATAAAATTATTTTCGTTGCTACTTCATAACTGTAATTTTGCTACTATTATGAATCATAATGTAAACACCTGAAAGGCAGGTGTTTCCTCGACCTTTCTCACAAGCGCAAAGGCCCACATCTCACGAAAATCAGAGTCTACGGCGCTTACTTGGAAATAGGACCTATTAGACTCGCCTGGAGAAGGATAGAGGAGCGGTGTCTCGGTTCCTAAGACCATGGGAAATATGCGTTTTCCGATGGTCTTAGGCGGCCCCTGTGAAAGGGTCCTTCGACCCCCAAAGGGGTCCCGACCCACAGGTTGAGAACCACTGCTCTAACCCAATGTGTCATTCTGTCTAAAAGTCTGCTCCCATAATTGTAGCAAGAAAATCATCTGTGTTTACAGGCATTTCTAAGTTCTGATAAGTTGTGTGAAAACTTCACGTTTTGCATGGTTGTCCCTGTGTCCTACCTTGTTTACTCCCGAGTCCCCTTTGGGTTCCATGTAACATCAGTGGAGAACCATTACTATTTGAGATCTCCATTCTCTCAACAGGAGAGGCTAAAAGCCAGCGAACAGCGGGCAGAGATGGAAGAGAAGATAACCAAGCGCAACCTGGACAATGCCAAACCAGGTTTGCCAACTTCTGCCTCAACCCTTCTGCACCGGAAGCCCCCTGTTTTGTCTCCAAGCACTTCTGCGTCCTACAATAAGGTGGTCAGCCCCCCTCCCCTATCACCCAGGTCCTCCTCTGTGTCGGTGCTCAAAGCTGAGGTAATCCAAAAGTTGGAGGAACCACCAAGCCAGCCAACCTATTCCTACCCCACGACTCCCATCACTCATCCATCTAGCCCACCTCCTGCTTCTCCACCACCTGCCCCTAACCTCCCTCCAAAAGAAGAGGAGGAGACTGAGAACATGGAGAAGAAAGAGCTGGAACTGGAAAAAGAGACCTCTGCTTCATACCAGACGTTGTTTCCAGGTACAAAGCCCCATTATTTCTTTAATCCACTTTCTTTTTTTTTAATTTCCTGTTTTCTTCTTTCCTAATTCTGCCTCTTTCCTAAAGCTCTTTCTCTCTCCCTCCTCTTTCTCTCTCTCCTCTCTTTCTCTTTCTCTCTCCCCCCTCTTTCTCTCTCTCCTCTCTTTCTCTTTCTCTCTCCCCCCTCTTTCTCTCTCTCTCTCCTCTCTCTCTCTTCTCTTACTCTTTCTCTCCCCCTCTCTTTTTCTCTCTCTCCTCTCTCTCTTTCTCTCTTTTCCTCTCTTCTCT
>JANHFM010003768.1:11379-23505 GCA_032468115.1 Grayia smithii
CCCCCCCCCAGCAGAAACACCGCCCACACCGGGAACACTCCAAACGAACCCACCAGAAGAACAGGCGCCACATCTGACAAAACCCCAGAGACCGAACAGATCCCAAGGGAATATCAGGACCTCGCGGAAGTATTCAGCAAAGCTGAGTGTGACGTCCTGCCTCCCCACCGTGAAACAGACTGCGCCATCAAAATAATACCTGGGGCAAAACTACCCAAACCCAAACTGTACGCCATGACGCCCCGGAAAATGCAAGAAATGCACAATTACATAGACAAAAACCTAGCAAGGGGATTCATCGAACCAGCCAAACCATGGGTCGCAGCACCAGTCCTCTTCAAAGAAAAAAAAGATGGAACCATGAGATTGTGTGTGGATTTCCGAGGGATCAACGTGGTGTGCGTACACAACCTATACCCACTTCCCCTCATGAAAGACATGGCCAAAGGAAAAGTATTCACCAAGCTAGACGTCAGAGAAGCATACTACTGAGTACACATCAAGGAGGGAGATGAGTGGAAAACAGCGTTCAACTGCCCCCTGCTTCCAGTTCAAGGTGATGCCTTTTAGACTGCAGGGAGCCCCAGCGGTGTTCATGCAATTAATAAACAAGGTGCTGCATGAGTACCTGTACAAGGGGGTTCTTGTCTACCTGGATGACATCCTCATTTACACGGAGACCATGGATGAGACATACCCCTTGTTTGGCAAGTACTGGAGAAATCTCTGGCAGCCAACCTGTATGTCAAAATGCGAATTCCACCATGCACAGCTAGAATACCTGGGTTATTGAGTGTCAAATGAGGAAATAGAGATGGATCCAGCCAAAGTGCAAGCCGTTTTAGGCTGGCAACCCCCTCGCACCAGTAGACAGCTACAAAGTTTCCTAGGGTTCACGAACTTCTACAGGCAATTCATCCCCTCCTTTGCGAGGATTGCCAAACCCATGACAGACCTCATAAAGACAGGGAGCCCAGGAACAAAACCCCACCTGGGACAACCTCTACAGTGAGATCTAACCTGCCAAGAGGCATTTGAAACACTAAAAGAAATGTTTGCGAAGGAACCGGTGTTGAAGCATCCTGACCCCAAACAACCCTTTGTCATCCAACCAGATGCCAGCAACGTGGCAGTTGGAGCAGTGCTACTCCAAAGAAATAGTCAAGGAAATCTACAACCCTGCGCCTACACCTCCCGCAAGCTCACAGACATAGACGATGGGCAGCATGGGAAAAAGAGGCGTTCGCGATGAGATGGGCACTGCTAACCTGGTGACACCTGCTGGAAGGGAGCCAGAAACCATTCGAAGTCTGGACTGACCACAAAAATCTGGAGGCCCTTAGGTCCCCATGAAAACTATCACCCAAACAAGTCTTTTGGGCTCAGTACTTCAACCGTTTCAACTTTGTGCTAAAGCACATCCCAGAGGGAAAGAACTTTCTGGCTGACGCCCTCTCCCACATGCCCCAGTACAAATGCGAGCAGGAGCAGGTAGTGAATGCCATCGTCCCCCTTACTCAAGCAGCTGCCCAAGTGACCACCAGGCGATAGCACTGTGACCGACAAGATCAATCAGCGAGCGACCTAATGGCAAAACTCAAACGTGAACTGCGAACAGACCCCTGGTTCCGAGATAACCAACACCTTTTGACAAAAAGAGATGACCTCTCATGGAGGTGGACAAAACTCTACATTCCGGAATCCCTACATACCCTAATCCTTCAGAGGAGCCACGATACTAAACCAGCAGGCCATTTTGGGTTCCTAAAGACTTTACATTTAGCATGGAGGCAGTTCTGGTGGCCCGGCATGAAGAAAGATGTGGACAGGTATATGAAAAGTTGTACCATTTGTGCCACAATGAAGAGACTTATCAGAGGCATCTTGGATAAAGAGTCGAAACTTCCAGGCGGATCGCCTCATAGCCAAATTTCAAGCAGAAAATCCAAACAAGCCCGGGGGGGTGTGTGTCACATCCCTAAACTCTATATCTGTACTCAAATTGTTTTGCTTTGCGCAGGTAGCCTTGGAGAAGTGAGGGGAGCTGAATGTCAACTTGCAAAGCTTTCAAGTTGCCACGAAAAGGAGGGGGGCTGGTGGGTTGCAACTGAAACCACATTCCACAGATTACTGTAAACTGCAATCAGTAGAAGAGCTTCGGATTTCACAGTCAGCCAAAGCGGTTAATTGGAGAATGTGATTTATGACATGGCCAATGAGGAGGGGAGAGACAGGATCATAGGGGAGCGTAGATCTGCGTAAGGTCAGTTCTGGCTGCACCCGAAATATTGCCGAGATGATGCTCCTAATAAATGACTGTTTTCCTTTTGAAGTTGGCTCAAGGCTCATGAATTAATTAGGGCATCCTTCGGAAACTTCACATCAGATATCATAGGACAAATACATCATTACATTACTTGCACAATGATGTGATGATAGATATTGGTTTGATGTCATAGTGGCTTGTTATAGAAACCAAAGGGAGGAGAAATCTTGAATATGCATCATCTTCAGCTTCCAAAGAAAAGGCTGGTAAAACTGAAACAAATACAATGAAACTAAATTGTAAAACTCACATCACTCCTGGTATTCCAAACCTAGTAATTTAATAATTAAAAAGAGAACTAGGAGAATTCTGTTACAATAAAACTAATTTAAAAATGATGCCAGCCAGATCAAGCTCCCCAAATCACAACCAGGTGCACTACAATATTCTTCTTTTATTTAGTTTACAGAAGAATCTATCAGTACAGGTTGCAGAAGGAAAATGTTTAGTGCTATTTACAATTTGTTTAAAACTCTGCTCTATACAAATTTAATTTCGATCATTATGAACAATATCTTTGTAGGCCTACTGCATATAAAGCATTTTCTCAAAGCAGTAACATTGAATAAAGTAACCTGATTACATTTAAATGAAGATCATTCAAAACACGGAACGTTTATAATGGCTATGGACTCAAATACAGAACACAATGTCAGTCTGCATCTTTAAAAGCCTAGATCTATTTATATAGTTTATTGTTGTATTATTTTACCCGCCAATCTATACTTAAGTACTATAGCCATGTTTTTATAAGTTTTTTTAATTAAATATATTCTACATATTTTTTACTTTCAACTAGGAAGATTTCTCCCTAGTAGAAAAATATAAAATCTTTATATAATTTTTACAAGTTTAGATGAAACTACCTCATGCTTTAGTGCTGTGCAAATTTTTTAGCATATCTTTTTTAAATTACATGAAATAAAATAATGGCATCCTTTGTAACTATGTATGCTTTTAAAAAACAGCTTTTGATTTCCAATACAATTGCAAGCACTAATATCAAATGCAAATAACAAACGAATGAACTCATCATTTAGCATTTTTTTCTATTTTATCCTTTTAATTATCTCTTTGAAGTCACTGTTGAGTAAGCATGACACTGGACACTAAGATCAGATGAATAAGGATGACTGAAAAACATCAATTGTAGATATTCAAAGACATAAATTGATTAGTAAATGAGGTCTTTAATATTTATGCACAATAATAAAAGCCTATGAACTACAGGAAATTACCCCTCCCATATTAAGGCTAGGAAATGCACTCTCTGCACTTATTTGTGCTGTCTAAACAAGCACTCAACAAATGTACGAAAGAAGAGTGCACATCAATAAAAAAAAAAGTTGCAAGAGCCCTCTACAGAGTGCTTTAAAATTACAGGCACATAGTTTGTTGCAGTGAGATCTTTTTTATATATAGACAATTTTATTAGTTATGTTTTGTGCCACTTGGTCATCAAGGGTGACTTAGGTAGAATTTATTTAGTAGTTACTCTTTCCCACCCATCTATCTCCCTGCTTTCTATTGGCCATGACTGAATTTAAGAAAAAAAACTATGAATTTTTTTCAGTGCTGATTCATTTCTCAGTGTTGGAAATACTTAAGAACATTTGTTGATGAGGTCTACATATTGTCAACTGTTTTAGTGCAAATTGCCTCTAGTATTCGTGATTGGTTAAAGTTCCGGTTAAGAATGATTTTAAGGTAGCAAAATGATTTCTGCTGAAGAGTAGTTAATTTTTTTCTTGGAGAGAAAATTCATTGGCGAAATGATGCATTAATAAGCTTGTTCAACAACATAAAGAGTAGAAATAAAAAGTATTCATTGTTCTAGAAAAAAAGTGTGACCAGGTTCATGTAATATTTCAGTTCAGTGGATTCACAGATAGGCAGAAAGGGTTTTTGAAACAATGTTGGTCTCCTCTAATCTTGCAGTATGAGAGACAAAAACTATTCTACATCACAAGTAGCAGATACAGTGGCGCTTCTACAGGATCACACAACAATTGCTCTCTCCAGTTTTTTCACGATTTCTCTGCCCTACAGAAAAATAAACAAAATGTTTTCAAGATAATGAATGCAAAACACCATATATGCATTATAAAAGCTTTACAGTATTATTATAATGTTGAATAGACTATAATAGTGTTTTACATGGGATGAAAACAATTGCTATCCTATTTTCTCAAAAGATTCACTGGAATATTTTGAATTGGCTATGTTCTGATGGAATAAGGGCCATAAAAGTAATCAATGGGAAATACCATAATACCTGTTGTCTTGTTTTTTTTATTCTTGGAATACAAAAGTAGATTAGATGGTAGACCACACTGATTATTATCTACCATGCAATGTACTGAAAATTGGCCAACAGATTATATGGATGTGCGATTGTGCGTATATGTTTGTTTGTTTCTATAAATATAAATAAACAAACATACAAAAGCACTTTTGTAGCGTGTATGAAGAAAAAAGCTGTGTCTCTTTTCACTTTAATCTAATAGTTGGGTTGATCATTTTTCCTAATGCACATTCAAGATATGGATTTTTTACAACTGAAAACTTCCTTTCAAAACTCAGAAAGAAAATGCAGGTTTATGAGCACTAGTTCTCCAATAATAAAAAATAAATAAAAAATAGCATATCAGGTTGGCAGCAATAAATGCTTAACAGACAACCTTTACTTTTCACCATACCCCCTTTCTCATCACACTATTCCAAACAAATTCTGCAGGGACAGAACAAATGTGTACAGCTAATATTGTTCAAGTCTCCATGGCCTAACCCAACCCCCGAGTTTTGATCTCAGATTAATCTGGCAAATTAAATGTCCACTTCTGAATTTAAAGTAAATTAAATTAAATAGTTCAAAGGAACCCAATCATAAATGTAACATATTTACAAGAAACAAAAATTGTTTTCTTTTCAATTTTCATCTACAATATCCAATTTAAAAATATGTTCAGCATACCTTGAGAATTTGGCTCTGGCAATGTCTCTCTAGCCACCAAATGCATCACTGTTGTTTTGCCAAAGGGCAATTTTAATGCTGCAAAAAAGAGAAAAAAATATTTTGTAATGCTCCTCTATAATGCACAGTATTGTTCCATAATTTCAACTGCATTACAATTGTTTCCTGGTTGTGTTAGTATTCATAGTACACATTTTTTTTTAAAAAAAATTATTAGCATTTCTTTAATTGAATCTCTCAAGCCACTTACAGAATATAAATTGTAAAAGTAGAAAGTAAAGTATTTTATTAACTTCTGCAAATCTATTGATGTGGAACGATAAATTAAAAGTCAATGTAGCCATAATTGATTAAATTAAAGTAACAGATAATGAAATACTTCTATGCCCATGAGGTTGCTGTGGATTGAATGGCTGTTTTATATCACTTCATGCTGACTGAACCTTCACATTAGTTGCTCTGTATTACCCATCATTATGCCAATGATTGCGTGAACTATGAATGGAAGAAACTGTAATACAATCTATACTACAATCTATATACATAAATTCAATAATACACTGGTGATTGTGTCTGTGTGTATAAACTCTTTTGTAATTGAGCTTGATTCCTGTTGATTTTATGGACCGGTCCATTTAGTATTCTTGTCAGAAATATAAAAGTGACTTGCTATGGCCTTCTGAGACTTTTCAATTTCCAAGCATCACTTAATAGCTTTGCTCTTTCCTGGAGGTTTTGTCATCAAAGTCCTAATCATGGCTAACTCTATTTAACTTTTAAATTGAAGTAAGTTTGACCACTGGCTGCTACCATGCAGGTGTATGGATCCAGATAAGAAAATGTGCTTTTCATCTGGTGTGGACACATTCATTACACACAGGATCTGAAGTACTTTTCTAACTTAGAATCCAAATATCTGCACAACCCAAATGTACTGTAAACATAGCAGGTTTATTTTGCTCTGTCTTAACTTCTTCACTATCTGCCCATCAGAGATGTCGCTGGAAACAAGTTTAGTAATTTCAAAATTCCATGATGTTTATTTTTCAGATTAATGTTATAAACTGAGAAATTGGGATTTCCCCAGTGCATGGTTACACTGCCTGGGAGAAAAAGGAAGGTCAAAGCAACTAGAAAAGCTGAAAAGAAATGAAAAACACAAGGATTAGTTGTACTTCCTGTAGCTAGACTGATTTATATTGCTACCTAGCAGGTTCTCTACTTCCTGCTGTGAGATAAATGGAGAGGAAATAGCCAGAGACAATTTCCTCATGCGCTCTTTTAATTTTAGCTTTTCAATGGACATCTCTGATGGCTTTCTTGAAAGATATTTAATCTTTTAGCCCTTCTCAAACCTAAATCACAATGCCTTCTGTGAGGCATCATTATAAAGAAGCCATTAAAAGTAGAAAAAAAATTGCCAGATTTAAATATAGGGGCGAAAGTACAACATTAACAATGCTACAAGAAAAAGCATTCAATGTAACGTAAAAAATATCCTGAAAGAATGCAAATTATTCATAGAAAACTAATAAGTGATAAAACCTATCATGTGGGAAAAGCCTACATCAAGAATCCCAATGCTTCCAACATTCCAAGAAATAATTTTTCTTCATGTTTCAAAACGTCTTAATCCTGCACATTGCATTGTGACAGAGATAGTAGTAGAGAAAAAAGAAACAAGTTTATCAGCTCTACTAAAGACAGAGTAGGAATCTTTGGCTTCTTATTTGAACTAGTTCTTTTTCAGTATTCATAAGAATTTTTGCCTGCACTCATTCATTACATTTTCTGCCTCAGTTCCTTTCCTTTCTGTATCTTCCTAACAAGATAACACTAAATGCAGGATTCTTCTGTTGGTTCAATTTTGTTCATTTTCTAGAAGCTAAAAAATCTTCATGTTTAAGTGCTGTGGTAGAAATTAGAAGTAAATTGTCCATATCCAAATACATTTATACTCCATCTGAGACATCATTAGCAATCTAAGAATAACCTGGCAGGTACTAGATACCGTAGATGTTATTCAATTAAAAATAATCAATGAGGCACACCACAAGAGGGCACAACTGAACAGGTTTTCTACTCCAAGTGAAATAATACCATTGTGTAACTAACTAGTAGTGTGTATCTGAAAAGCAATGCTAGATGTGAGAACATTTATTTTGAATCAGCCATCAACATTTTTTACTCATAATTATAAGTTTGCTGAACTTTCCAAAATGTCTATTTTAACTTTCAATTGTTCCCAAATCAATGAAATATGATTTTTTTTGTATTTTTAGTTCACTCAGAAGATGTTTATAAGCCAATTTCTTTCATTACCTCCTAGTGTCACATTGCCATGAAGAAATCTTCCTTGATAAATAAGTCTCAGAATATTTGGACTGCTCACTTGTTCTTCTTCCCAATCTGGAAAAGTAACAAGAAAAATTCAATTATCTAATTTTGAAATTATATATTACTTCTGATAAACTTCCAGCAAGGATAATCATACACCAGTTTATAAATATTCTTTTGAGTATGTTTCTTTTCTTATCATAAGGATAGGTTTTTAATTTCAGCCTTAAAGACACAAGTCAAAGGGAACTGAACTAGAAAATAACTCTAGAAATTCCTTCTAAAAATACTCAACATAAATATAATAACTGTTTATATTGAAGTTATTTGTAATTGATAGTTCATTGCAAATGAGATGAGAATGAGATGAGATTCTCATGAGATGAGAATATAGAAAAAGTAGGTCATTTAGGGAGTAAGAATCAGAATAGTAACTGTTTAGAAATACCTGCTTAGAAAAAGATCTGTTTCAACTATGTGGGTTAAGTATCAGTCTATTTACATGTATATATCACAATGGGATGATTCTAAAAGCACACACGTCATTTGACTGTTTGTGATGAAACATTGAGATAATTCACTAAGGATGCAAGGGTGATAAAAGGTTTCAATTAAGGATCAAATCATTATTTGGCTGAGTCAAGAGTAGAAATGGGAATGGACTGGAAAGAAAATAAAAGAAACTAATAAAACTAGAATAAAATATAATGATTGTAGATAAAGTACAAGTCCTGTACATAAAAAAACAATTAGAGAACAAATTCATCTGCCATAAAAAGAGGTGGGGTACAACCCAGTGGCTCAGTGGTTAAGATAGCAATAGCATTTAAACTTATATCACAGACTTCAGAATGCTTTATAGCCCTCTCTAATTTGTTCACAGAGTCAGCCTATTGCCCTCAACAATCTGGGTCCTCATTTTACCGACCTCAGAAGGACGGAAGGCTGAGTGAACTTTCAGCCTGGTGAGATTTGAACTGCCAAATTACAGGCAGCCAGTAGTCAGCAGAAGTAGCCTGCAGTACTGCATTGCTGGGCTTGTTGGCTGGAAAGCCAGAAGCCCAGGTTTGAAACCTGAGCGCCACGCAATGGGTGAGATCCTGTTCTCACCCCAGCTTCTGCCAACCTAGAAGTTAAAAAGCATACGCATGCATGCGCGCACGCGCGCACACACACACACACACATACACACATACATATATTACAGTGGTGGCATTCAGCCAGTTCGCACCGGTTCAGTTGAACCAGTAGCTAACTTTATAGGCAGTTTGGCGAACCGGCTGAATTGCCCGACCCCTCCCCTCCCCCCTCTTCCCTCCCAGCCACTCACCTGGCTTGAGAAGGTAAGGGCAATGGCAGGGGAGGGAGACCTGCTCGGTTGAACAGCCACTTTGGTGGGGGGGACACGGTGAGGCTCGGCTGCCTTTCAGGCTCTTGGCTTCCGTAGGGTTTCTGGGTGGGAAGCCCAAGAGAAAGCACTTGGTCTGGGCACACAGTGCTCCACAATGGAACTTTTCCCAGGGAGCAAAGCCTTGGCTGACATGATCCATCCCAAAAGCCTCAAGGGGCTCCAGAATTTCCACGCTCCTCCACAGCCCAAGCGCCTTGTTCTTCAGATCCCAATGGAGCCAGCGCCCAGCAGTGGCACTTGTGGCAGGCAGGCAGCAGAGGGATGTCTCGGGGCTACACGTGCGCACCTCAATGCAGAGCAGTGGGCTTCCACTCCAGTACAGTGCTCTCTCTTAAGGGCCGCCCACCCGCCTGCCCGCTTGCCTGCCAGCCAGCTGTGCTAGCCCAGAAGTGGCACATCCCCTGTTGCGGGCTGAATGCGGGACCCGAGGCAGAGGGGAGGGTGAGTTGGTGGTACTTTCCCAGAGGCCCAGCGGAAGCCAAGTGCACCAGGCCGAAAAGCGAGTGAGCCTCGCTATGTTTCTCCCCCCACCAAGGTCGCCCTTCAGTCAAGCACAGCGGGCCCGGAGCAGACCCCCTCCTCTGCTGTTGGCCTTATTGTCACGGGAAACCGTGGTGAGCAGAGAACTGCGAGCCCCATGGGCCTTACTTTTAAGGCCAAAGGTGGGGGAGGGAGATCCTTTCCAGGCCCACTACGCTCAGCCAAAGGGCTGCCTTGGGGGGGACAGGGCAAGATTCGTTAGCCTTTCAGGCCTGGCTAAAAGGACAATCAGTTTGGGATTAAATTCCAAATGAAATTGGGTCTTCAGGGTAAGGAGACATGAAGTACTTTCAACTGCAGGTTTCTAAAAATTTATTAAAATGAATGTCTAGACACAACTCTTTAACTTATTAATCCAGAGGGAGCAAAAGAGATAGAGTCCCAATGAAGGTCTTAGCGTATTTAGCTCAGAAATAACAGCATAACAGAGTTGAAAGGGGCTTTGGAGGTCTTCTAGTCCAACCTCCTGCTCAGGCAGGAAAACTGAGGATGCCAAAATCTGAGTAGAGGGCCTGGGAAAGGTGTCTGAACAATAGAATAACACTTAGAAGGGATCTGAGGGGGGGGACCTTATACCATTTCAGAGAAATGGCTGCCAGTCTTTTCTTAAACACCTCCAGTGATCGAGCACCCAGAACTTCTGGAGACAAGCAGTTCCGCTGGTTAATTGTTCTCACTGTCAGACGTTTCTCCTTAGTTTTAGGTTGCTTCTCTCTTTTTTCAATTTCTACCCACTGCTTCTTGTTTTGCCTTCTGCTGCTTTGGAAAATATATTGCCCCACCTTCTTTGTGGCACCCCTCAAAAGCCTGTTTTGTGATCTGTCTATCACACTCTTGGGCAACGCTTGTGAGCCATTTCCTCCTTTCAGTGATCCTGAAAGTACATATATAGTATGTAGATGCAGATAATAAAGTCAAAAAAGGTGAACAACATTTTTACAGAACTATAGTTAAGTTGAGGCCTTTGAGGCCAGTGGCCAGGAGGTGAGACAAGGCTGGGAGTGACAAGGAGTGGCTGGGAGGGGAGGGGCAGGGTGAGGAGAGGAGAGGCGTCCCTCAATGTGAGTGACATCAAGTTGGCCATATGGGTATGTGTGTGTATTCAGGCTACACACACACACACACACACACACACACACACAAATAACAGCAAAAAGTGAATGAAGAGAATGTCCTTATCAAACCTAGTCATGAAGTAGAGTTGTGACTTGTAATTATTGCATTTTTCCATATAACATAGATAGGGCTGCCTGTACACTCTACTGCTCTACTATTAGGTGGAAAAATAAATGCATGAAAATTTGCTTTCAACATGGGAGAAACGTTATGTTCTCACTTTAGTATCAGAAACACACAAGGGTATATCCCTGCATTCTACCATACTTTAACAAACATATTAGAAAGAAGGGTAAATAGAGGGGATAATAAGGTCCATGCTTGAGATTATGTATGAGCTCATACTTTGGACATTGACATAGCAGCCATTATACAAAGGTTAACAATAACTAGGTTTCAGTTCTAAACTGAATTGGGTTACCATAGTTTGAATAACAAATCTGAGTTTGCTTCAGAATTGATCTACATAATTGTGGGGGTTTTACTAGTTCGGAAGTAAACAAGCAGGAAATTCATTAATCACAGGCCATGATAAATAAGTCCAGACAAGCCATCACCATGGCCAAAACACTGATATGGAAAGGTATTTCTTTAGCCAGCTTCACTTCCAGCCAGTTTACGCGTAAGACTTTAGCAGCTTAAAACTGCAGGATGTGAAAGTTCTTAAGATTCAAGTTTAGCACTGTAACTATGCTAATTATTCAGTTGGAGCATTTAAGTTAATTTGACAATAGACAAACTGCCACTTTGTTATATTCCTAAACCCCTCAGCAACTTGTGATATTTATTAGATTGGCTGGTAGACACACTGTGTACCAGTGGTAGAATATTTAATTGAAAATGATACCCAGCTGTATATCTCCGCCCCATGTCAGTTCAGTGAAGCAGTAGATGTGCCGGTGCCTGGAAGCTGTGAGGGTCTGGATGGGAGTCAATAGGCTCAGACTTAACCCAGACAAGACTGGATGGCTGTGGGTAATGCCTCCCAAGGACTATGTTGATCTTCCATCCTTGGTTCTGGGTGGGGAGAAATTGTCCCCCTCAGAATGGGTTCGCAATTTGAGTGTCTTCCTGGATCCACAGCTAAGACTAGAGCAACATCTGTCAGCTGTGGCTAGGGGGACTTTTGCACAGGTTCGCCTACTGCACCAACTGCGACCCTACTTGGATCAGGAGGCTCCCCTCATAGTCACTCATGCCCTGGTCACTTCACGATTGGACTATTGCAATGTGCTCTAGATGGAGCTACCCTTGAAGAGCGTTCGGAGACTTCATTTGGTCCAGAACGCAGCTGCACAAACTATTGTGGGTGCTCCTAGGTACACCCACATTACATCCAATTCTCTGAGCTGCACTGGCTTCCTATCAGTCTCCGGGTGCAATTCAAGGTGTTGGTTATTACCTATAAAGCCCTACATGGCT
>JANHFM010003771.1:93500-103783 GCA_032468115.1 Grayia smithii
ATGGTAGAAGAACAATCCCGAACATGTTTATTGGATTTAAGATGATAAGATTTAAAAGAAAATTTGAATGTCAAATGCGAAATTGTACATTTATGTTATATTTATGAATATGGAAAAATAAAAAAACTTTCTAAAAAAAAAGAATGTTTTTTTGAAAAGAATTTGTTTCCTGTCGTCTTTCTACTTTAAGAGCATAATGGCTCCACGTAGTTAGGACTCTGTTTTGAGGTTAGCTAGACCAAGTTCATGATCCACATGCTACCGTGGGGTGGGGTGAGTTCCTGTCCTTTGTTCCAGCTCCTGCCGGGAACATAAAAGGAGCCCCCAACTGGGCATCCTCCAGGCAACAGTGATATCCTTTCAACCCGGAAGTGCTTCAGTGCTTCCAACACAAGTGTATTGCAATCTTTCTACTTATTTTTTCTTCCTTATGTTTTGGCAGAAATAGATAAAAAGCAGCTATTAAGCAGCAAGTACCATCATACTCTATATAGATAAGCTGCTGCATGCTCAATAGTTTTGGCTTAATAATATGGCTGAACCATGTTTTTAAAAAGACAAGAGCTATATATGCAGTTATATGTAAATTTTTATATATGGTTCCAATAAGGATTCCAAATTGACAATAACAACAAAGCAGGGTGGATTTGATTTAAATCAAGCCGATTTAAATCATGATTTAAATCTCGATTTAAAATTTTAAATCAAAAAGGCTTGATTTAAATTAACTTGATTTAAATCATAATTTTTAAAGAGCAACTGTCATCTCTGTCCCACAGCAGTTCCTCCTCTGACCTGCTGTTGACTCACTGACAGTCTCTATATTGCAGAATATATAACCTCATGCCACATAACTAAGCTCCATTTCATGCTGAATAAACTAAATTATTAATGCATTTTAAACAGAAAACTATCTTTAGATAGATTTTTCTCCAAAAGCATTTTATTAAAATAAATTTGATAAATATTTTAAAAATCTGATTTATTTATTTTTTAAATCAGATTTTTTCAAAAAAAAAATCATTTATTTTTATCCACCCTGCAACAAAGGCAACCAGGATGGATTTCTGAATATTGCAGAATGAGTATGAACTCTTAAAAGTGCTACTGCACAAAATACTTTGTATATAAAATGGTAGTGCACCTGTCAGCTTCACAGGGCAAATCTGGGTTTCCTCCTCCTTTCTTTTGCTGACATGGAAGATGTCCAGAGGCCAAGGTTTGTCCTATGTCAAGAATTCTAGGAGCAGCAGCTGAAGGAAAATCCTGGCACACCTGCCTCTAAAAATGCCAATGTCCATAAAAGGAAAAATACATCTGATTGGAAGTCTGCTTTGCCCCAGTTGGTGGCACCAGTACAAGCACCAAGAGTAGACACCCAAGAATGGTATTCACTCATGTCCTTCTATTACATGTACTTCTTGTTTAGTGACTGAAAAGTGCTACAGAAATTATTAAGGGTCTTTAGACTTCTTTAAACTCTCTACCTAACTAATTTTGCTTTGACTTATGAAGTTGGTTGGATGAGCAACGAAACATCTCAGATTAACAAAGTTTGGTCCAGTTGCCATGATTCAACCTTTAGATACATTTGCTTGAGTCTTCATTGTCATATTGGCCTTGTACTGCGGTTGGAAACAAGTTATATGGCAGCTTGTCAAACAAGATAAGGTGTGTTGAGAAATATTCCTTTGCAAAACTGTTTGGACAAACCTTGCTGACTGTGAATGAATGTAATTCACAGTCGTGTAAATAAAAGAGGATTTGCCGGGACCAATTCCTGCCTCCTGCTTGTTAAGGGCGCCTAGGTCAGACACTTCCCTTTCAACAGCTTTAACTTCTATATCATTGCATCAGCTAAGCCATGGGAGTAAAATCTGACAGTAAAGCTAATGGGAAGCCTTCTTACAATGTCCTTTTCTAGATAATTCATAAACTTCCTTATTCTGTAGGCTCAGAGCGCTTTCATGTCTGTTCTGCTGCACAGCAATCTTTTTACATGACTACTGTCATCATTTCCATTGTAAATATGAAAGCAGATGCTCTCCGTTCTATGCCATCACTCAACTTCTAGCCTCCTTTTCTCACCCTCAACAACCGTGAAATATCTTTTCATGCTGAACAAGCACTTCTGCTCCCAAAACACAGTATCCAGAAGATAACATCTGTCATCTTGGGTATACGATCTCTTGTCATTATTTTAGTATTACAGTGAGATGATGAAGTACACCTGGCCCACTAACTTACTTCTTCTGGCTACCAACCCACTTAGAGTACATGGGGAGAATCAGTGCATTGGAGAAAATTTAACTTTTTTTTCAGAATTTTTAGAGTAGAATTAGCACATCCAAGTTGGCCTAAGCATTCTTGAAACTCCCACATAAAACAGATCCTGATACTACCCATTGTTTAAGTGTGGCTCTTGAACTAATAAAAGTTGTATATCCTTGCTATAGCAGGGAATCCCAGCCCCTAGACTGTGGCTTATTTGTAACCAGGCCATTGGTGCATGCACACATGTATGCACGCAGCTCGTCTTGCACAAGTGGCAGGCTGGTACATACACATGTGTGCGCAGTTCGACTTGCAGTCGAGCTGCATGCCCATGTATGTGTGTGCCAGCCCGCCACTCGTGCGAGTCAAACTGCAGGCACATGCGCGCGCACATGCGTACGCACCATGCGTGCCCTCATGCGGTCCAGTTCCCCTCTCCCCCACCCTCCAGCTGAGCTGCCAAGCTTCAAAGGTTGGGGACTGCTGTGCTACAGGATATAGCATACAGTTGGTCCTCAACTTACGCTCATTCATTTAATGATTGTTTGAAGTTAGAACAACACTGAAAAAAGTAGTTTACCAGAGACCCTCACACGATAGTCGCAGTGTCCCCACAGTCATGTGATTGTGATTCAGGCACTTGGCAACTTGCATGTTTTAATGATGACTTGGGGGGGGGAGGGTGTCACATGATTGCCGTGTGCGATCTTCCTAGGGGCTTTCAAGAAGCAAAGTTAATGAGAGAAGCTGGATTCACTTAATGATTGTTGATTTGCTTAACAACTATGGCAAAAAAAAGATTGTAAAATCAGGCACCCCTCACTTGATATCCCCATCAATAGCAACAGAAGTTCCTGTCCCAATTGTGGTTGTAAGTCAAGGAATGCCTTATTTCAAAATGTAAGTTTCTTTTTACTACTGGTAAAACTGTTTTTAGAATATCCATGGCCACAATACACCCTAGTTCAGTGGCTATTAATACTGAGCTCATGGGTGCCAATGGGACTCAAAATATCCCTTAGTGCTTCCCAAGGTTGCTACCATACCTGGCCATAAGCCAACGTACACTAAATAAAGTACCAATTGCAACTTCTTTTCTTTGTAAGAAAATCAGTAGGCCCACATATTTTGAAGTTGGGCACAACCTCTTAAGGACAAACCTGGATTAATAAAAAGAGAGATGGGGACAAAGAGGGAGTTAGAGATGATGGTAAGTTTTATAAGATTTTTTCAGCTACCTGTGAAATTCTTTTTTATGATCAGCCATCCCTACCCCAGGAATGAAGAGTCTCCCAGTCACTCTATGACAGCACCTACAAAGTGTTCTAGCATTCCAGAAATCTAAGGATCCATGTCCTAACCAAATTAACACCCTCCACTTCATTAATACTTTTCAACAGCCACTCTCTACATTACTTGAAAAGCCATTGCAGTTTCTCTGGTCCCCACTTCCAAAATAACATATTTCGAAGCCATTTGCACATTTTTAATTACACCTATATTAATTTCCTTGGCAACTGAAAGCCAACATTCAGATTAGTAGCTTGCACCATTCCCTTTTGCAGAATAAAACTTGGAAGCATATTCACTTTCTTCGTGATGGATGGTTTTAATTAGACTGCATGCTCTTTGAAGTGCAGGATTCGTCTCAACTCAGTTCCTTCATAGCCTTTTCATCTTTTGCATGCACTTCTATAGGAATTGTTCCTAGACAGCCAAGAGTCTAAGTGATAATCCAACATGAAATGAATGGGAAAAGGAGCCTGAATTTTTAGCCATATACATCAAAATGAATGCTTTTAGATATACATGAAAAATGAATCTCAAACTTAATGAATCTCAAACATTGAGACAGTCTAACCTATTATAGTGAAAGAAAGCAAGGAAACTCATCTAGGATATTTATGGGCTTCAGACCACTGATGCAACAAAAAAGAAAACAGAAAGCGGTCTCAATCCCAAAACAGAGCAAGTTGGTAATATGAAATACAGGATAAATGCCAATGGTAAGTCTCTCTTAACCAATAAATGATACAAAACGTATAACAGCAAGCAAGGAGCAAAAATATTACACAAAAGGAAACAAAGATTTGAGACAAGATAAAGAAAAAGAAATATAGCTAAACTTAGTTTACACCAATGCCATACCTGTCTATGCTGTTCTATTCTTACATATAATCCCTACTTCTGCTACATCTAAATATAGCTTTTCGTTCTATAAATTTCTCAAACAATAATACGTTCCTGTACATAAATGTACATGTAGAATTTATCCCTCCATGTCTACAAGCATCACTTATATTTATTCGATCAACGGAATAGCATCCTGGCTTTACTGCCTACCCTGTATTTAAGCATTTACTAACGTTCCATTTATTCTCGCATATGCTTTTATTCCCATCAAGTATCTCTTTATCACCATCAGGAACCAGTCTTCAACTCCATACTGATGTATCGCTTTCCATAATTCAAGCCTACTTCATCCTATACTTTCTCTAAAGCAAGAAACATACAGTAAATGTTCCTCCTCACATTCATACATTTCTCTGTTACCTGCTGAGTAGAAAAAACTGGTCTATGTACCCACTACTTGACAGAAAACTTATCAAATTTTGTATGCTGCCATCTATTATGTCTTCCCTTCTGAATCCTCCAAGTCTGAAAATAAACAGCCAGACCAGAAAGCCCATCAGGCTGAAGAGAAAACAGCCTCCCTAGGAAACAGTAAGTTTGAGCAGGTAGGACCACATTTAATTATGAGGGACCAGATTCTGGTCAGGTGTCTAGAGTGATAGCTATGAAAGGCTGGGCAAAGATGGTGAGCATGTCTCCTTGAGAGGAGAGGGCAGCTGTATCCTTCTTGATGACCCTGCCAGTACCTGGGGCTACTATATAAGACCAGTCTTCTGGACGTAGTTCCATACTTGAAAACCACTGTTCCACACTACAGGCTTGCATTCTTCCATAATCAGAGGCATTGTGCCTCTCAACTTGCTCAGGACAAGATTATGGAAATTTCTATTGACTGCAATAATATAAGGAGTCTAGCATGGTTTTTACATTCTTAGGTCCTTAACTATGTTGGCATATGCACACCAGTCTTGGAGCAAGCTAACCCTTCTCCCAATCCATTTATCCTTTCAGAAAATAAGGTTATATTTCATTACCCAACTTGGTAACATCATCAGTGATAGAGGGAACTGGGGTTTGCTCTCTGTGTATACAGTATCCCAGTGGCTTGCCCTATAAGTGTTGGTGGGAGTGCTCTTGGTAGAACTACCAAGGTAGTTCTTGGCAGTTCTACCAAGAATATTCTCACCAACACTGACAGGGCAAGCCAGTAGGATATAAACAGAGAGCAGTCCCCTCTAACACTGATGTTGTTACCTAGTTGGGTAATGAAATGTCTGCAAACAAACAATCTCAGAGAACACCAAGGACCCCACAGTTTAACCCTGAGCTACAAATATTCTCTTCTATTAATGCAGAGATTAATTTCTGGGTAAGTCAGTATTTGTGAAAAAGGACAAGGACCAGGAGGTGAAAGTCATCCATCATATCTCCATTGAAGATACTATCTAACTGCTTTTATTTTAGATTAACTAAAACATAGCTGTCTTTCCACCAAATAGCATTCCTCTTACTTCATCCCCAAAGTAATGATTACATTGTGCAAATATCATATCTTTTCCAGCAGTTCCAATCTTCTGACCAAGGTAGACAAAACAAAAGCAGCTGAGCTATAAAAAGGGACTGCTATGTTTTGCCCAACCACAAATCAATTCAATATAATGGTGGATGGAGTTTAACTACACCCTCTTCTAACCACTATTTGAAAGAAGCAAAGTGTTATCTCTGTGGGACTTGTGGCATTTTATTTATCTGCATGTTTTCTCTTCTGTTGTTCTGATTATTCCCAGAAGCCTTGTGCATTTCTATTAAAGCAAGGTAACCCAGCAACCCAGAAGAAGTTGTGATTAACTTTATTTTATGGCAGGGATCTAGCAGAACAGGCTGGCTCTTTTCCCTGAAGACATTCCTACCTCTACTGAGTTGCCTTTTCTTGCACAGTTATCTCACACCACTAGAAAAGGCTTGCTTTACACTCAAACTTGCTTTCAGAACCTGCATGCTGTGCCAAACCATAACATAGTTTGGTTTTAGTTCAGTGTTTTGTGTGAACCCAGATTTTTCCATTCATAAACCTGCAGGCTTAGCTTAGGATGCTGCATGATTCCCATCAATTTATGCAGCAAAGAAATCATGGCTATATGTGATCTGTGAATCCACTTTGTGTCATTCACAATTTAGTAGAAAAAATGTGAACATGAAATTCAAACTATTGAACCATTGCAATTGTTTTTAACATACTTTAGAACAGGGTTGTCAAACTCCCAGTCTGCAGGCCGGATGTATCACGTGACACTGCTGTGATGGCGTGATTTGACAAAGCTGCTTTAGAAAAATTTGAGGTTAATAACGCAGCTTTATTTATTAAATTTTTATCCCGCCTTTATTACTTTGTAAGTAACTCAAGGTGGTGAGCATACCTAATGCTCCTTCCACCTCCTATTTTCCCCAAAACAACGACCTTGTGAGGTGGATTGTGTTGAGAGAGTGATTGGACCAAAATCATCCAGATGGTTTCATACCTAATACAGGATTAGAATTTACAGTCTCCTAGGCCAGCACCTTAACCATTACACCAAAATGTCTTTCAGATTTAATAAACTTTCATTTTAAATGAGTAACCCTAAAATAGGGGTTCCCAAATGTTTTCCCATCATATCTCCCTTAGGTTTAATCTTAGTATATACACCTCTCTCAAAAATCCAAGCACAAATTACCATAATGAGAACCATACAGTAAATCTATATTTTTAATAAAGAGATTTAAAAAAATGAAAAAGGAAATATTCTTTACACTTGTGCTGGACAAAGGAGGCTCATCTCACTATTTTGGAAGCCTTGTCTTAAATCAGATGTCTTCAACCTTGGCAACTTTAAGACTTGCTGGCTGGGGAAGTCCACAAGTCTTAAAATTTGCCAAGTTTAGAGATCCCTCTCCTAAAGCATAATCAGGGAACCATTTTATTTTCAGGTACAACTCAATTAGTCATTTCAAGATTACTAACACAAGAGAATAAAAAACAGTCTCTATATTATAAAAACTAATTCTGAATTGATATTTTTTTACAGAAAAGGGATGAGAAAAAACCTCTTATTGCGGACTAAATCAATCTTTGTTTCTTGTTATGTTCTCCCAGGCTACAAGACAGTCTAGAAATTACTTTCCACATTGTTCTCTTTCATCCCTATATAATATTCTTCTCACTCAGCCAAGTACTGAAATTTACAGGAAATCTCTCCCTGGAGAATCTGAAGAGATGATCGGTGGCACCTGAGATTCAAGGTTATACTAGAAATCTAATTTTAGGTACTGCAGGAGGGACTTTGAAAAGCAACTTCTTCAAGATGCTCGCCTCCATATCAGAGTTTTCAGACAGACACTATCATACCACTTGCAAACAACTAAAATATTAGGAACAAGAAAAAGTGCCCCAAAACTGAGAAGATATTTTTAGATGATTTGGTGATTTACATTTAGTGGAAGATCTAGCCTTATTCATCACAGCTGTTCTTCTCCTACACATCTGCTGTTGTGACAGGTAAATGAATAATAATACAAAAGTATTAGAAAAATAAGCAGGGGTTGTAACTGGTAACACCTTACGCAGCTGGAGAAGCATTTGGCTCTAGGTGAGTCTAGATTTAAAATGTTGGTAGCACCTATGATACTGAATGTGAAGCCTCCCTTCATCTAGCAATGCAAATACGTTTTTATGTTTAAAAGAAGTATTATACATACTGTAAAGGTGAGGTTCTTAAAGTATTCTACACTAGGGGTGTCAAACTCACGGCGTCACGGTGGTATCAGGATTTTTTCCCCCTTCACTAAACCAGGCATGGGCGTAGCCAGTGCAGGATGCATCCGGCCCACGGGCCACGAGTTTGACAGCTCTGTTCTAGACTAACCTTGCGTTGTATCCATAATGGTTCACTTTCAATATTCTGAGAAGCAAAGCTTAAAACAGGACTTCGAATGGAAGCTGCTCAGCATCGGTTAGAGAAGATGGGTAGCAGTGGTGGGTTGCTCCCGGTTTGGCTCGGTTTGGGCAAGCTGCAGGGGTGGGTTCTACCCACCTTCGCTACCGGTTCTCTTCGTGCATGCGCATGCACGCACGCGCGCGAAATTTGCGTGCGCACGCTAGCTTTGCACACGCACGCACGTAAACCGCACTACCGCGCATGCGCAGAAGCTTTCCTTTCAGAAAAATCGCCGAAAAAGCACTCTGCGCATGCGCAGAGAGCTAATTTCGGCGATTTTTTTAAAAAAAGGTGAGTTGGGGCGCGCAGGTGGGCTCGGGTCCGGGACGCTGTGAACCGGTTCGGTGATGTCACAGCGTCACCGCTACCTATTCTCGCGAACCGGACCGAACCGGGGGCAACCCACCACTGGCAAGCTGGTAGCGGTGATGGTGAGGCAAGAGCAAACCATTTCGCTGTGACCGTGAGCTGGGCCCTTCCGCCCACCCCCGTGCTATACCTACCTATATTTGTTGGGCTTTAGCCCAGTTGATAGGCGCGGCAGAGGGGATTGCTGCACCTCAGCTGTTCTGAAATGTAATGCGCATACGCGAAGCGAACCAGTGATAACACCAGTTGAAACCCACCACTGATGAGTAGCTATATAAATGTTCTAAATAAATAAATAAAAGCTCTCCACTTGAAGTCCCTTCCTCATATTCAGCCCAGACACTGATTTCACAGTAACAGATCAACAGATTTAGAAGGGATCTTGGAGGTCTTCTAGTCCAACCCTCTACTCAGGCAGGAAACTCAATACCATTTCAGACAAATGATTGTCCAGTCTCTTCTTAAAAACTTCCAATGTTGAAGTTAAATACTGTAATGAGGCATTAGAGACTGACTTCTGTTATTAGCATCACCCCTAGCTTTTCAGAGAAAAGGAAACACATTAACAAGTTCTAGAATTTGTACTCACTATCAAGAATCCACATATTAAAGAAATTCCAGGATATTCAAACACAATGTATACAATTTCTAGTCTCACTTTCTGCAGAAAGTATACAATACAGGTAGCCCTCGACTTACGGCCACAATTGAGCCCAAAATTTCTGTTGTTAAATAAGATATTTGTCAAGTGAGTTTTGCCCCATTTTATGACATTTCTTGCCTCAGTTGTTAAGTGAATCACTGAAGTTGTTAAGTTTGTAACCCAGTTGTTAAATGAATCTGGTTTCTCGATTGATCTTGCTTGTCAGAAGGTCACAGAAGGTGATAACATGACCCCAGGACACTACAACCGTCATAAATGTCAACCAGTAGCCAAGCATCTGAATTTTGATCACACAACCATAGGAATGCTGCAAAAGTTGTGACTATGAAAAATGGTCACTTTATTCAGTGCCATTGTAACTTTGAACAGTCACTAAATGAACTGTTGTAAGTGGAGGACCTCCTGTGGATGACCCCATAGTCACAACAGCGTTCCTTGTCTGCATTCAGTAAATGCTTTGTTTTTTTGAACGTTTATACTCTGCTCACTATCATAAAGTTTTCAGGGCAAGTTACAGTCCATGAAATGCACATGATGAAGGGAAGTAACAACAAACAAATCTTGACAAATTAAAAGAACCAGCATCATAATGCAAGAAAAGAGATTCCCAGTTTTTACAAAAAAACAAAAACAAAAGGCAAGCGCAAGTATTGACCGGATGACACAAAGTAAATAGTTTTAGGGTCAGCCTGGCCGCCAATGAAAGAGCATTTCAAGCCGGGGTGCCATTATTGGAACATAAAAAGAGAAAAACAGACAAGGTGAGAACAGACATGGATTCACATGTATTGCTAAAGAGAAGGAAGGAAGGAAGGAAGGAAGGAAGGAAGGAAGGAAGGAAGGAAGGAAGGAAGGAAGGAAGGAAGGAA
>JANHFM010003773.1:79479-92195 GCA_032468115.1 Grayia smithii
CCCACCTCGGAAGGATGGAAGGCTGAGTCAACCTTGAGCCAGTGAGATTCAATCTGCTGAACTGCAGCTAGCAGTCAACTGAAGTCGCCTGCAGTACTGCACTCTAACCACTGCGCCACCTCGGCTCATTTCAAAGATTATTTTCCTATTTCCCACATGGCCCAGAGTCCCTCTTTGAGGGAGATGGGCAGTTCAGAAATTTGAAATATAAATGAATGAATGAATGAATTTCCTTTATTAAAGTATCTGTAAGCAAAGTCATACAGATAAAGGCATTACGTTTCATTCAGCCTGCATAATGTTCTGCCCTCTTTTTCAATTAGTTGCTACAAACCTCAAGAGTTGTCTCTCTATTCCCTCCCCCCCCCACACACACACACACACACATCCCAGGCTTGCAAGATTTAGTGGAAAAGTGGAGTTTACTAAAAAAAAAAAAGAAAAAAAGAAAAGAGGGTGAAATTGATGAACTGTGTATTTGCCCAGCAACAGCAATTTCTTCCCTGTTCCCTGAATGTCACTTAATTCCAGTTCAACATGCAAAGCAATTGTCAAAGCCCTTGGAATCATAGAACCCAGTAACTTTTCCTATAAAGCTTATAAACCAGCACAAACCCCTAATCTCCCTCCCACCCTCAATATGCCTATAAAGCTTTTTTTTTTTTTTTTAAGAATTACGGGTATGTAAAATACTTTAAAATGTAACTATCTTGGGGATTAGGAACTTTTATTTTAAATTTTCAGTTCAGCATCACTAAAGTTGATGTCCCCTCTCTCACACACGCACACACATAAGTAAGGCAATACTAACATTATGGATGAGAATGGTGTTTCATCCTGTTTGATTTAATACTTCTAAATTTCCCACTTATTGTAGCCCGTAAACTCACTTTTTCCAAATGTTATATTTTACTACTGATTTACTACAGGTAGTTCTCAACTTACAACCATTTGTTTAGTGATCGTTCAAAATTACAACACCACTGAAAAACGTGATCTTTGACCAGTCCTTGCTCTTCTAAATGTTGCAGCATTCCCACGGTCACATGATCAAAATTTGGGCATTTGTCAACCAACATATATTAACAAGAATTTCAGCGTCTTGGGTTATGTGATTGCTCTTTGCAAACTTTTCAGCCTGAATCTGACATGCAAAGTCAATGGGGGGGAGTTAGGTTCCCATAACGACTCTATGATTCACTTAACAACCACAGTGTTTTGCTTAACCACTGTGGCAAAAAAAGGTCACAAAAGAACAGTGCGACTTGCTTAAAAATGGCCTTGGTTCGCAACTGAAAATCTGGTCCCAGCTGTGGTTGTAAGTTGAGAGCTACCAGTACAAGTAGTCCTCGACTTACAACAGTTCATTTAGCAACTGTTCAAAGTTACGACGAGACTAAAAAAAAAAGTGACTTATGACCATTTTTCACACGTATGACCCTTATAACATCCCTATGGTCAAGTGAGTTACATTTGGATGTTTGACAACTGACTCCCATTTATGATGGTTGCAATATCCTGGAGTTATGTGATCTCCTTTTGTGACCTTTGGACAAGCAAAGTCAATGGGGAAACCAGTTTCACCTAGCATCCGTGTTACTGCAGTGATTCACTTAACAAATATGGTGAGAAATGTTGTAAAATGGGGCAAATTCACTTAACACATTTCTCACTTAGTCACATCAATTTTGGGCTCAATTGTGGTCGTAAATCAGTGTTTCTCAACCTTGGCCACTGGAAGATGTGTGGACTTCAACTCCCAGAATACCCCAGCGCGGGCTGGGAGTTGAAGTCCACACATCTTCCAGTGGTTGAGAAACATTGTCGTAAATTGAGGGCTACCTGTACTCTAGAAATGGCTGACAGACATGAGGAAGAAGCATGGCTGGATACAAGTGGCAGAGCTCTTTCAATTTCATTTTAAAAACTATCTACTGCGCCTATCATGTTTCTCACTTCTAAACATGGTGGGGTTTTTTTTTCCTTTTCCAGATAGCACTATTCTGGAACAGCACCATTTCAGCTGATGGCCAGCCTCTCTTTAAACACAAAATGGGAAATCACAGCAAGAACTCCCTTCCCTCTCAGCCCTTCCCATGTTAAGGACATAGGAGTCAGAAAGAAGATTCTATAGTTTGAAGGAAGGTATTTGGCCACCCATGTCTGCTATACATGAGATTTTTCTCCATATTCAACCTGTAAAGACAGCCCCAATCTCTTGCCTCCTTCCTGAGACAGGACAGGGCTTGGTCACTGGGATTTTGCAATTTATACCAGCATACTTTTCTGCTGACTCAGGGGTTAGAGAAATGCACATTAACGTGTCTGGGAGGGGAAAAAAATCCATACTGATCCTGCAGAAAATGTGCTTATAAGGAAAAAAAGCTCTCAGAGAGAGAATATAGTAGGAGATGTCAACCCTGTCAAAATCTGGGCGTTCTTCCTTCACAAAGATCAAATAACTTTGGACTAGGGTAAGAGAACATTCATGTGGTATTTCGTGTGACATCAGCAATCCGAATCTTAGCTAGGTTTGCTTAAAGTAAGCCCACAGGTAAAACGATAGACAATCAATATCAGGCTCACTTAACATCTACCACATAGGCTGTTTTCCTTCCTTCTCAACAAGCATACCCACTTGACGGTAGTAACCAGGAGATTAAAGGCAATCCTCTCTACCTAGTTTCTCTTCAGATTGTATACATCTATTAAGAGAAAAAAATCAGTATTTTAGCTGGTTTTTACCCTAATGTGGTAGGCAAATCAATTTCACTTTTCCCTCAGAAATCAATATTAGGCAGTGGATGTAATGTCCTAAAAGGAAGAGGATTTAATTAAAACAACTGGATCCTAGATACCTGGAGAGCATAAATGTTCTAATTTTTCAATATCTTAACAAAGACATTGGAAAATCAGAATGCTGATGCAGTCTAGAGGAAGACATTATTTCCTGGTCCCCAAAGGAACAAGCCAACCCCATTTTAAAAAAGGAAAGCTTCCAGGTTATTTTCCTTATGAAAGTCTAATGCCCTTCTCTACCGCTCTTGCTGAACATAATACATCCGGTGTGGTGAATAATTAATGGTGCCATCCATCAGAAGTAGCTTGCAAGAGACTCCTGTTCTGCGTCTATATCATGTCTGGTTTAGCCACTGCCCATTTGGTCCTATCAGTCAAACTGCCTCCATCCCCCCCAGCCCAAGGGTATACTAGGAAGTGAGGCAGGCAAAAATCATCAATCTGAGGCAGAAAACGGAAAGAGCGGCTCTTCCTTCCTCTCTTTCTCCTTGTTGCACTGAGACCAATTACTACGGAGTGAGGCAGCAGGTTTCCTCCTTCCACCATGACCACAGGGTACAGAGTCTTATCTGGTTCAGAGAGCAGCTCTAGAGTTCTCATAAAGTGGTTGGCCACTCCAGTGTGTCTGATCCTAGAGGAGATCCATGGGAAATGGGGGAAGAGCAAGATGTTTTGCGGTGAACTTATTAGTGTCTCAAATTTTAAAAATGAATTTATAGACTTATTTTCTGATAATGCAAGGTAGCAACTGAAAAAATCAATTTGATATTGTTCTAGCAGGTGTCTGGACTTAACATCCTGACAGGCACGAACAACCAAACTCACGCATGTAGAATTCAAAGTAGTTCCTTTATTGTTCTATGCCTATTTCACAGGAATCTCCCCAGACTGGCAGCTTTTGCCTGGGAAAGACTAGATAAGGCTCAAGGACATTCAAAAGGTGGTCAGACCTTCCCTCTTTTGTTTACAAAATGAGTCCAGGCTAATTCCCCATTTGACCCCCTCATACCAACAGGGATGCTCTCCAACACAACATTCCTTATTGATTTCTGTGACTTCTAATTGGCCAGCATAAATATACCACTGAACTGGATTCCGGTGTTGTGATAGAAGGAAGGATAAGTTTGCCGTCTTGAGTTATTTGTAAGGATAATAAAGGTGGCATACAAATAAATGTAAATAATTTTTTTTGTTTTGTTTTGCATGTTCCCTGACAGTCTTGGATCATCCAGAAACAGAAGCAAAGTCAGAAGGTAAGCAACAGCACCGAGATAAGGAAAACAATCAATACACAATCAATAAAATAGAAATTTTCCCGAGTCAAAATATTTTCTTCCTTCAATAAATGAATACGGTAAGTTCCCACTGTTATTTTGAAGACAAATTATTCAGTACTATTCTGCTTATGGTAGTTTCAATTATGAGACATGTTAAGGGACATACAAAGAGCTGAAAAAAATTACCTGTTCCTAATGGATTCATAAAATCATTTTTAAAAAGGCATGTAGCTTGTTATATAAAATTACTTTTAAAATTCTCCTATCAGTGGAACAGATTAGGTGAAACTTCCTATAGCAGGGGTCTCCAAACCTGGTAACTTTAAGACTTCTGGATTTTTAACTCCCACAATTCCCCTGCCAGCATGGAGTCATGACTGGCTGTGGAATTCTGGGAGTTGAAGTCCAGAAGTCTTAAAGTTGCCAAGTTTGGAGACTCCTGTGTCCCACAGTTTAAAAGATTGATAGATAACTTAAGAATAAAGGTTATCTCCCATTCTTTCTAGGAGGAGGCCCTTCTGGATCAGAATCTTTCTATAGGTAGAAGAGAGGCTTCCAGATATGGAAGGCTTATACTGAATCTAATCCAGTTTCTATCTACTGATCCATATTATTTCAGTCCTATTTGTAAATTATAAATGCAAAGAGGTGAAGAAGATCTCACTGAAATTGAATTTACAAAATATAGTAAATGTTTCAAATGTTTCAGATATAGTACAATGACCTAGATCAGAGGTTTTCAAACATTTTCGAGACATAGATGTTTCTCTCTCTCTCTCTCTCTCTCTCTCTCTCTCTCTCTCTCACTCTCCCTGTCCCTCCAGAAATCTGATCAAATGAGAGTGGGGCTTTTGAATGTCAGCTGACAAGCCCCACTTTTTTAGCTTACCTTAATCAGCAAGGGACCCCTTTTATGAATACTCATTATGAATGAGTTCTCGACTTACAACCACAATTGAGGCCAAAGTTCATGTGGCTAAGTGAGACATTTATTGTGATTTTTTTCCTCATTTTATGACTTTTCTTGCCATAATTATTAAGTGAATCATTTGTCAGTTTTTAAGTTAATAACCCGGTTGTTAAGTGAATCTGCCTTCCCCATTGGCTTTGCTTGTCAGAAATTCGCAAAAGGTGATCACATGACCCCAAAACATTGCAACCGTCATAAATATGAACCAGTTGCCAAGCATCTGAATTTTGATCATGTGATCATGGGGATGCTGCAATGGTTGTAGATGTGAAAAATAATCATGTCACTTTTTTTCAGTGCCACTGTAACTTTGAACAGTCACTAAACACACTGTTGTAAATTGAGGACTACCTGTAGTTTTCCCTTAGTCTCCTGTGGAAAGGGTTTTTTCCCTTCCCCTTAAGCCCACAGAACACATTCAAGACAGTGGTGGGTTACTCCTGGTTCGGGCCGGTTTGCGCGATCCGGTAGCAGTGACGCTGTAACGTCACTGAACCGGTTCTCCACCCACCCGCGTGCCTGTACTTACCATTCTCTGTGCTCTGCGCGCTCCATGCATGCGCAGAACGCTTTTTTGAGGGCGTTTTTCCCCCAAAAAAGTTACTGTGCATGCACGGAGTGCCCGTTCAGCGCACACATGCGCTGATCATGCGCAAAGCACGTGCATCGTCAGAACCGGTAGTAAAGGTAAGTAGAACCCACCCCTGATTCAAGTCCTTTAGGCACCCTAGGTTTCCATGATACCCAGTGTAAAAAGTCCTGATGCAGGCATTACCGTGTTTTTTGAAAAACAAACCAAAGAATAATTCTGAAACTCTGTTCAATTAGCTTCACAAGCCACTTAAAAACAAAATGCCTACAAGGTCTTCTCACCAAAGATACTGCTGCAGTGTCTAAAAACGAATGTATATTCCAGACAAGACTAGAATGTCTAAGTTCAAGGATCTACAATGGTCTTTGTGGATTTGTAGACACTGCGCTGAAACATTAAGCCTTAGTCAGACCCAATTACTACTCAAATGTATCCAGGGCTGGAGGCTAGATTGGGAATTTGGAAAAAAAAAAATCCCAGGAAAATGCAATGATAGCCGGGTCTTTTGACCTTAGTAAGCATTACATTACAATGCAAATGATAAATGTGTTCTTGAGTGTTGCTAAGAGAACTACATTGATGTGTCTGTAAAGCCATCAGGAATCAAACTCAACTGAAAAGAAACTTTTCTTTTATTGTCGAAATATTAGTCAAGGTTAACATGAAAATAAAAACCCACCGTCTTTGCAATTCTCTTTGGAGAAATTGTAGGATTGTACAAGGACTTCACATATATTATGTGGGAGGAATGGTGAGAACTAATGTTTGCTTTATGGTTCACTAGAGTTAGTCAGTTCAATGTTCGTTCTTTCCTAACTAAGATTGTCCCACAAAATCTACAATAGAGTTATCATGGCAGTAAGGTTGACAGTAAAGGACTGGTTGACCAGTGGTATTTGCTGGTTCTCCAAACTACTCAAAATTTCTGCTACCGGTTCTCCAGAACCTGTCAGAACCTGCTGGATTTCACCCCTGATTGGCTCAAAGATACATGCACACACACACACACAAAGCAGACTAACAAATTTTAGTCTTATTCAAGTTTCATGTCCCCTAACAATTCAATATCTAAATTTTAATTTCCCCAATGTTGTACCCTCAGGATATGTTGAACTATATAACTCAAAGAATTCCTAGAAAAATGGGCAGTGGCAAGAGTCCACAATCATTCTAGGAATTGTTAATATTGTTGTAATTCATATCCTGCCTCTTTTTCTAAGAGCTGAAGTCAGCTTACATGGAGATCTTCTTCAAATCACCTTCTGCCCACTCACTTCATCCCAATTTAAATTCTCCATCAATCTAACTCAGTCTTTCTCAACCTTGCCAGCTTGAAGATGTGAGAATTTCAACTCCCCAGATTATCCAACCACCATAGCTGGCTGAGGAATTCTGGGAGTTGAAGTCCATACATCTTCAAATTGCCAAGGTTAAGAAAGACTGGTCCAACTGATGTAGGATTTAAATTGGGGTGAAGTGAGAGGTGGGTACAGGGAAGGCTGTTGAAGAACATCTCCATGTAAGATGACTTTATACCTTTTAATAATATTTATTAGTCAGAAAAGCATTTACCAAACTTCTGTTGATAAAAAAAAAAAATCACCACAGGTTAATACAGCTGTTCTCCTACCTACAGTATTAAATAATTACATGAAATAGGTAGGGTGGAAAGAGTGACTGGCCCAAAGTTGCCAAGTCCATTGTCACAGTTGAGGGTGCCCTTGAACCTGGATTCCCTTTGCTAGTTGAACACTTTATGCACTATAACACACTCCTGAATATTATCATCCAAACTGACTTGTCAAGCTATATTATGTGAAGAGCAAGCTAGTTTTAATAAGTAAATCTGAAAGTTTACATAAAATAATTTTATATCAACCAGCATGTTCACAAATACACTAAAGGCAGGAAAACTTGTTTTAACTTCATTTGCCTAATTTTCATTCCTGTTATCAAACAGGACTATTGCCACAAAAATTGGAAGTGGCCTAAACCAGGGTCTCCAACCTTGGCAACTTTAAGACTTGTGGACTTCAACTCCCAGAATTCCCAGCCAGCAAAGCTAAACCATTAAAGGATTTTTTTTTGGGGGGGGGGAAATGTAAGGTAAAGGCAAAGGTTACCCTCGCACATATGTGCTAGTCGTTCCCGACTCTAGGGGCGGTGCTCAGTTCCGTTTCAAAGCTGAAGAGCCAGCGCTGTCCAAAGACGTCTCCGTGGTCATGTGGCCGGCATGACTAAATGCCAAAAGTGCACTGAACGCTGTTATCTTCCCACCAAAGGTAGTCCCTATTTTTTCTACTTGCATTATTTACTGTGCTTTTGAACTGCTAGGTTGGCAGAAGCTAGGACAAGTAAGAGGAACTCACCCTGTTATGCGGCACTAGGGATTCGAACCGCTGAATTTTCGATCGACAAGCTCAGCGTCTTAGCCGCTGAGCCACCGCATCTCAGTCTCAAATATCAAATTCTACACAAATTCTGATGGATAATACACTGGTCCAACTGCCGTTTAGAAATAATACAGACCAGAATGACTAGAGATTCATTTTTCAATCTCTACATGACCATTTGTGAGATGAGCAGAGGTTTTTTTCTTTCTTTCTGCTTAACACGGAGGATAATAAACGATGTGTCTTGTTTTATAAAGGCAACGTGATCTCATTGGCATGGAATTAACTGGATTTGGTTGATTCTGTGTAGCATTATGAAAATCACTAAAAAAGGGGGGGAGATTGCTCTTTGGCATCTTGCCATTAATAACGCTAAAACCAAGATTATGTTCTCTAGGTATGAACCTTCATATTGCTAGCGGATGCTAGATGGCTGCTCAGTTGTACAGGCAGATTCATCTATCAGGGCATTTAATTCTCTGCCAATGGAAACTGTTAGTCACAGGAGAAATATATTAGACTCAGGCTTGTCCTAGCTCAGGCAATGATCCCTTTTCCAAGAAATTAAGTTAAAGGAGACTCTCAAATCCTTGAAGCCAGTTTTCATACTGTGCCTAAATTGGGAGCGTTTGCAATATTTCGGGCAATTGAGAAAGTTCAGAACACATTTCATAAATCACTTCTTGTTCCATAGCCATTTCTTCTATTGCTGTACTGTAGCGAGACCGAGAATGGAGAAATGATCATGTTAAATTGTTGGTGGAAATGTTCAAACTTCCCTAAATTATGTTAAAAGAAACTGGCTTCTTTGATTCTTGGAATGGCTGTAACTTTTATTTACTGCTAAGAAATCCACGTAAAATGTGAGTCTTGGAACAAGCTACATGTGACACGTCGTTTCATGGTTCAGTTGTAACAAAATGGACTTGAGGAACAATGGAGTTGCATCATTCTTTCTAGCTATTGGTTCATATAATGACCTCCCTCCATTTCTTACTTTTTTCCCCTACACCAAAACAATATGGGCATCCATATCTTTTGTCCCACAGATAGAAAAGCATTGTGGAGAGAGTAATTGTAATTGTACCAATAGCAATTAGAAAAGATGTGAAGCAATCACACATAAGATGTCATTAAACTTAAGCTGAGCTGCCATACACTAAATAAATAAATTAAGCTGAGCTAAATTGAAGGGAAGACCGTTGCAGAAATTACCCCAACATCATAAATTCAAATAATGTGACTCTCAGATTCAGGAACTACTGGAATGAAGTGATTGCAGATTTTACAGTTCTTTTAGGGGTGAAATGCTCCCGGTGTGGACCAGTTTGGCTCAACCGGTAGCGATCGTGGCCAGTGGTTCGGAGAACCGGTAGTAATGGCAGCATGAGACTCTGCCCACCCACCTGGTTGTCGTTACTTCCTGCTTTGAACCAGGAAGTGACATGTTTTTTACCCTCTGCACCTGCACAGAAGGGTGTGCGCATGCACAGAGGGTCCGCACACACGTGATGCGTGCATGTGCGCAAACGAAATGTGCGTGTGTGAGGCACACGCACTTCCAAACCAGTTGGGAAGGTAAGTAGATTTCATCCCCGAGTTCTTTTTTGAAGCTAACAAGCTCATTTATTTATAAACGTCTGTAGATATTGAGGCCTAGGAATAACACATTTCCTCTTTTTGAGAAGCAGTTAAAAGAACCCAAAGGTGCTTTCCCAAAAGGCAAGTGGACTTGGGTTTTTTTTTCCTTGAAAATGTTTTGCTTCTCATCCAAGCAACTTCTATAGTTCTTCAGGACTTCATTGAGTCAAGCACGACCTTTTGGTGATTATTTAGTCCAGGGGTGTCAAACTTGATTTCCTTGAGGGCCGTATCAGGGTTGTGTTCGACTTCGGGAAGCTGGGGTGGGCGTGGGAATGGCCAGCTCGACATCACTCATGTTGGGGGTGCCTGCGGTGGTCCGAGAACTCTGCCAGTGAAAAAGGGCTCCCGAGCTCTGTTTTCGGCTGCGACAGTGTCCTGCAACCCTCTGCTAGTGAAAATGGAGCTCAGGAGGGCCAAACACGGCCCTCGCAAGCTCCATTTTTGCAGGCAGAAGTACTGCGGGCCAGTCCTTTACTGTTTCCAGAGCAGCCCTGCAGGCCAGAACTAAGCACCCTATGGGCTAGATCTGGCCCCTGGGCCTTGAGTTTGACACCCCTGATTTAGTTGTATCCATATTGGTTTGGGAGGGTTTGGGCAACGAAGTGGAAGTGGTTTGCCACTGTTTTATTTCAGAATGATAAACGGCTGCCAATATTGTTTGACTAAACATTTTAGTATATCACAATGGATGCCACTCATCCCTTTAGTTGTTTTCCTGATCTTAAGCATCCCAGATGTTTGAAGCTATAGCTTCTTTAAGCCAATCTCAGACAATGGACAACGTTCAAGGGAATTGAGCTCCAAAACAGCTGTACCTGAGGAAGAATACTTTATTAGTCTTTTTAAGGAGCTTTTAATGGAAATACAACCTGTAAGTCAGATCCCAGGTACCTCGCTTGGTCTATTGGACAAAGCTATCTTCAAATCATGGTGAGCTACTCCTCCCAGCAATCTCTTGTGCTATTCAAATGAATGCAGATGCAACCAGTGATTCAATTGCTAGGTAGCTAGCTTGATGAAGTCCCAGTTCCCTTCAACATGTGGTGAGCTACTCCTCTCAGCAACCTCTGTTGTTATGCAAATAGATTTAGAATAACAGATTTGGAAGGGACCTTGGAGGTCTTCTACTCTAAACTCCTGCTTAGGCAGGAAACCCTACATCACTTCTGACAAATGGTTATCTAATATCTTCTTATAAACTTCCAGTGTTGGAAGTCCAGGGGCTGCATGAGAGCATACCCCATTTTCACATGGCCTTTGCAGCCTCTGAATACCATTTGAGAATGAAGTGTGGTTTCAAGAATAGTTGTTGTCAGGTGTTGGAGAATAGTGGTGTGTCATCCAAAACGCTGTAAGTCCTGTGAGGACCACACATGTACTTTCACCTTTAAAACACATGTCATAGGTTTAGCATCAGTAGTTAGGGTAAGATTGGATCCCAGTACATGTATGATGCAATTGCAACTGTATGGAAGAAGTGTTGTTTTGGGGGCACAGTGGAAAGTTGTGTAGTTTTGTTGCTAAGCAGTGTTGTTTCACCTTTTCCCTTTTATAGTTTTTGCTACACATTGCCCATGGTTATTATATATAAAATGGGCAGCCGTATATTAGTCCTTTTCAATAAATATATAAAATAGGACTTCACTAAGAGTTATTTTTAATTTAGAGATTAGGCTCTGCTTTTGTTTCTGTTGCAAATCTCTTCTTGAGGCCCTGTTGCTTGTTAATCTTTTTTTTATTACTATTTTAAAAACAAAACTTTATTAAACATATAAAAAGTAAAATACTATACCATGTATATACAAGATACATATATATTAATACAAACAACAATACATAAAAAGAAAAAGTGACTTTATATATGGGATAACCTGTAGAAATGAGAGTAAATGTAAAATTCTGTACAATAATAATAATTAACAAATATGCACCGTTAATAAGATAATGGACGTTTGACTAAAGTCACAAAAGTACTTTGTTAAAAATTATTGTTTTCAGTTTTTAAAGCAGATTCCTGCTCTATCCCAGCCACAAGAGGGAGATGTGACACAGATTTATGCACAAATTAGCTACTTATCCAGGCTGTTGTGAAAATTAAGCAGGAAAGATCAACAAAGCAGTTGGCCAAATTTAGAAGATATAATTATTATCTGTACACAACAATGTGAAGTCACAGCTGCCAGTTCTTTAGCTGGTGTTGTCCTTCCCAGCCATCAAGTTCTTCCTAAGAAGCTAGGATGTCATAATGTATCAGTATAGTATATGTGCAGATCCAAGCAGTGTGGCCTTTGCAATAGACAGATGGAAACTTTTTCAATGCACAGATTTTCTAAGCACCAGCCAAGATTTGTTATTGTTGTTGTTGTTGTTGCTATCAGACTGTTGTTTCTAGAAAGATGACTATCTTAATTAATTACAGTATTAATTAATATTAATCAGTATTAAGTAATTAAGATGACTATCTTAATTAATTACAGTATTAATATTAATCAATCATCTCCTTAAAGACACGCAGTTTATTATGGCATAAACTTTTGTAAGCAAATCCATGAAAGCTTATACGTCATAAATTATTAGGCTCCCAAAGTACTAGTTTCTTGGTTATTATGTCATTAGCAATAGCAATAGCAATAGCAATAGCAATAGCAATAGCAGTAGCACTGCGCCACCTTGACTCTTCATTGTTATTATTATTTAGTTTATTCATTAAACATGAAATTCAGTCAACTGAATATTCAAAAATGCATCACAAATACCATTGACTGGTGCTAATGGTTGATAAGGATTGCTGCCAGCGTCCTAGGTATCAACTAAGTACCTTCTTAAGATGTACGATGTTCCAAGTAGCGCAGTTTTTTTGCAGTTCCACTGGTGTAATTGCAGGAAGCTGCAATTTGTTGATGTATCTTATAAAATTCTTGGACATGGTACCAAGTATCCTGATGAAAATGGGTATCACTGTTACATGTTTCATCCATAGCCGTGTAGTTTCGATGGCCAGGTCGCAATATTTCATGATTTTTTCCAGTTGTTTTTTTTTT
>JANHFM010003773.1:148617-159529 GCA_032468115.1 Grayia smithii
ACCGGTTCGGTGATGTCACAGCGTCACCGCTACCTATTCGCGCGAACCGGACCGAACCGGGGGCAACCCACCACTGTTCTGTCTGTTAATTTGTACATTCATAAAATCAGAGTGTACATGTACTAATGCTTTATAGAGTTTCTTGGCAATGACCGTGTATATTTTTCACTATCAAATTCTATTCTTCCACTTCAAAGAATAAGTTAGCATATTTTTAACATTATTGTAGATATTGTATAGAAAGATTAACAGAAAGAAGGTTTGTATCTTGAATAAATGATTTTTTAATTCGAAACAATTATAAAACTAAAGTTAGAAAGAACTGGTTAGAAAGAACTTATGTTTTCAAATAGGATTTTACAGAGGACTCTGTTTGTCATTGAAACTATACAACTATTCTAAACTTACAGGCCAACTGTGTATATTTAAGAGAAAGTTACTGAAGGATTACTTTGGCACCATTATCAATAATTAAAATGGCAATGAAATTAAACTATCAATGGGACATGTATTTGTAAAATATGCAAAGGAAAGAAACTAAGGAAGCAGTATAAATATTTGAAAAATATTGGTGAAGAAAAATATAAATTTGTTCAATAGGTATAACTCTATGCGCATTTAACCTGAATATATATTAAAAAGGTAAAGTTTCCCTATCACCTGTATCTGACTCTAGGGAGCAGTGCTCATCTCTGACTCACAGCCAAAGAGCCAGCTTGAATAATGTTATAAACCTTATCTGTATCAGAGATCAGTAACATTCTAGTATCTATTTAAAATTTAGATACAGCCTAGAACCACACATCTAAAACATATGACAGATACAACTGTGTTCTCCATTTTCTCATATAAAGTACCAAGAAATTCATGTATGGGTGCTTTAATTTGTCCAATGAGGAGTCTGACAAATACACGATATATTTTTCCCAGTCATTAAGTTTCCTGTGTTTGAAAAAAATCATAAATAAGCATTCCCTTACCATAAGAGTTTTTATTGTTTTCAGAGTCTTCCATCTCCTTATCCCAGTCCTCTTCTTCATACTGGGTAACTCTTGTTATTTTAGGAAAAACAGTTTGGGTAGCTACATCGTAATCTTCATCATCTGATTGGAAGTCTTCATTTTCTGATTGGAAGTCTTCAAAATCATCAGAGTCCTCAAGATTACTTATTTTTGCCTCCACTTTTTCTGCTAGCCCTACAAAGAAAGTAGCCAGTATTTAAAATATAGGAAAAATAAAAAATCATAAGGATGATTGAGGGGGAAGAGATAAAGTACAATCAATGTTAGGCTGGCTCCATGCAATTTATTTAATATGACAGTTGCATTTATAGTTGGGTTTTGAAAAGACAGCAACTACCTCCATTTATTCCCCCTTGCCCATTTCACAAACCAACACAAACCAACATCAGGGGAAAGGATGGCAGTTATGGAGCCTGAATTAACCACATGAACTGCAAAGCACGCACAATGAATACATTTTACATTACCCTCAGATTTGCTGGATCAGTTTCAGGAACACCTGCTAACAATTTCAAACCCAAGCTATGTATAAACATCTTAAGACATCTTATCTTTCAGCTACTATTAATCAATGCTAATGCAACATGCTAGGTCAGGAGAACATTTGCCTGCACTGCTCAGAAACCCAGGTATGATCTACTGTATATGATAATGCAGGTTTAGTAACAGTTTTTAAAATCTACAGAAGGAGCAATTGCTCATGTTAATTAATTAACTGCTCAGAAAAAGCTTTAGAAAAAATTAACTGAAAGGGAAAAAACCCAAGCCTTTGCCCAACAAATGTGATTTTTTTCAGGCTGTGGAAAAGAATACTTCCCTATTTTGGAAGCTAATTGCTTGCTTGATATATAAGGGGAACTAAATTTGAAGGCTAGGATTTCAGATGCTAGATGGAAAGAGATTGTAGTAAGCTATTTAGCCTTTTCTCTTCTAGGTACCACATATTTCTTCACTCCACCTCTACTACTGTTTTTCCATTCAGAGATTCTTAAACAAAATTCTAAAGGAGGAAAGCCCCCAGCAGTGATCTAATATCACCTAAGCTGCTAAAGGGAAATGCTGCTTTATAGGTCCCCATCTTCTTGTCCCTTTTTAAATACATCAATAAAACACTTCAAACATTTGATGACTGGAGTTCTGTAACCATTCTCCTTCTCTAAAAATGGCAAAAATGGAAATCCTTCACAGTTAGCCTACAAAATGAGCTTAAAACACAGTATACCCATTTCCTCGTTATAAGTTTTTGGATTGAGTATATCAAGATAAATTTCTAGCAGAACTTAAGGAAGGTAGTGAATCAGTGTGCCAATTTACAATTTCTAACAGAAAAATATAAATGTGAGGAAAGTCACCCTTTATACATAGTCTTTATTTAAAACAATTCTTCAGTTTTATTTCAAAGAACAGACTCTGATGAAAAATATCCCTCCCATTCATTGACCAGTGGCCACTCACTCTAATAATACAGTATGAACACACAATCACCAAGTCAGATGAGAATAGAGCTGGCTATTTTACTGCAGACGTTCCAATCCATTGAGGCACAAAATAGGGTTGCATTCCAGCACCCTGTAGTTCAATATATATGTGGACCTCAGTGGTAGTTGCTCCAACCATCCTAAATTCCATCTAAATTCAGTGACAGACATTTGATAATGCCGCTATATGCCAATGAACCAACTATTCCTTTGCTTCCTAGGTGGCCCTTAAGAGAAACTTAGGGCTTTAGCAAAATAATAACAGCAGGATATAAAATAAATACATATTGTAAAAAGGGAGGTCTTATAAGGAACTATTTCTAAAACCAAGATTTAATCTTCCTGGGAAAGAAATCTTCAGATATCTATGGAAAATAGGAAATAATAAAACTGAACATGTTCCAGATTTTAAATACCTTGGCATAATTTTTTAAGCTTCCAGAAGTTGGAAGGGAACAAATTAGATCCACTGCTGCCAAAGCTAACAACAGTGCCAAGGCAATTCTGGGCTTTTTCCATTCTAAAGAGAGTAGTTCAATAATTGCTACCATCAAGCTTTTAAAAGCTAAAACTGTATTTCATAACTTGTCTAGTTCACAGGTATGTGCCTACAATGATCAAATGCCTTTAAGTACTATTTAATCCACAATAGTGATGATATCTGGATTTATTGATTAATAAGGGCAGAATATTAAGAGGAGAACCACGTTATCTAATTTTGAATGGGAAAAATGGTTTTAAATATGTTTATATCTGATGTGAAGAAAATTAGATGTAGCTTCCTTAACTATATTCTTGTTTTCTTTTTCTATTTGTCCTAATATTAAAGCGGAGACATTTTGAATATTTTTCCTGTTCTATTTTTATTTGATATGTTCTATTCTATTTCAGTTTATCTTATTTCAGTTTTCTTTTTAATTCCAATTTTTTAAGTCCCTTGTGACTAATTCACTGCTTCTATTTTATGTGCAGTTATTTCTTCTGTGCTTCCTCTTGCCAGTAAAAGGCTTAAATTAAGAAAATAAAAAAAATAGAAAATCCAACAGTAAACCTAAATAATTTGGTAAAATAAGCCATGTTATTGGATTTTGGCTCACTGAATTAAACCATAATAAAGCTAGATTGCATTTCACATGGGAGCCTAGACATGTGTAAAAAGGCTGCCAGCAACAGTCACACTATACTTATGTAGACCATTTCTCACCAACATTCAGTAACAACTCAGTTACTAATAGCAATAGCATTTAGATTTACCCATATTTTTCAGACTATAAGATGCACCTTAGTTTTTGGGGAGGAAAATAAGAATTTTAGCAACAGGTTCATTGGTTGTGAGCTCTGCGCCTTGCTTTTTCAGCCTCTGAAACCTGTTTCAGAGGCTTTTTTTCTGAAGCTTTGTTTCAGAGGCTTTTTTCAACCTCTGAAACCTCCATTTGAGAGGCTGGGCGGGGCTACATCCAGAGTATAAGACCCACCCAGTTTTTCACCCTTTTTTGGGGGGAAAAGGTACATCTTAGGCAGAGGTGGGTTTTAGCAGGTACTGACCAGTTCTGGAGAACCAGTAGTGGAAATTTTGAGTAGTTCAGAGAATTGGTAAATATCACCTCTGACTGCCCCGCCCTCATCTATTCTCTGCCTCCCGAGTCCCAGCTGATCGGGAGGAAATGGGGATTTTGCAGTAAACTTCCCCTGGAATGGGGAGGGAATGGAGATTTTACAGTATCCTTCCCCTGCCATGCCCACTAAGCCACACCCACAGAACCAGTAGTAAAATTTTTGAAACCCACCACTGGTCTTATACTCCAAAAATTACAGATATAAACAGCTTCATAGTGCTTTACAGCCCTAAGCAATTTACAGTATCTAGGTTCTCATTTTCCTCATGCATTGCACTGCACAACAGCTGAACAAGTCCTATGATTTAGTCCAACATGCAAATCCACTCATGTAGCGTATGTATTCTACAACTGAGCTACTATTTCCTTTTCTAGAAATGCAGTTACTTTTCTCTAAGTACCTTTCCCAGGTCTCCAAATGAATGCCTTTGCCTTCTTTACTTCAACTTCCTCCTGTTCAGTAATGGAAGATCCATTAACTTCAATCTGCAAGGCAGAAATGCTTGTTTTTAAAAAAATGATTCCTATCTTCTACTGTTTTTATACAAATGCTCCTGAAATTGCTGGATAACAAATATAACTCTTGAAAGTTGGATTAAATCTCTTTGAGAAAGGTTGGCTTTAAATTCCTGTTATTAAAATATGGAATTGTAAATGTATTTTAATGTTAACTTCATAGTGAGAATATTAAACTTTAACTTGTTAGTTAACAATGACTTCAAATATCTTCTTGAAAAATAAATATTGTGAAGCTTGTAAGACCAATCGTGGCCCAAGTGGGCATGGCCAGCTTGACATCACTCATGTTGGGGCCGTCTGTGGTGGCCTGAGTGCTCTGCCAGCGAAAATGGGCTCCTGAGCTCTGTTTCTGGCTGTGACGGCCTCCTGCAGTCCTCTGCTAGCTGTTTTTGCTGGCAGAGGCACCGTGGGCCAGTCCTTCGATGTTTCCAGGGCAGCCCATGGGCCAGATCTAAGCACCCTGTGGGCCAGATCCATCCCCCGGCCCTTGAGTTTGACACCCCTGCACTTCATAATCACAACATATGTATTTAAATGCTTTCTGATAAGTAATTTTGGATAGTGAAGGAAATGATTGGGAAGCACTGATCTGAAGTAAGAAAAAAAGAAAACCAAACACTTCTCTACCCAGATAGTTTGAACCTGACCAAGTGACAATGCTGTCTAATTTTTAGGAATAACACTGAGAAATCCCTGATTAAAATGTAAACATTTTTTCAAGGAATAAAAAAATCTACAGAAAATAGATGATTTCTCCAGATCAGGCATAGGCTTTTTTGACTGCCTGGCATGTTTTCGAATTTTAAAAGGGTATTATGTCCATCTACAAAATGGCGGCCATTGATGGATTTTCCTCTTCACAAAATGGTTGTCGCATGCATGTAGCTAGTCACAAAACCTGTATCTATCAGAAGAAAAACAGAGATTTCTCTGTTATACTATAGCCTCTATGAATTATCTATGAATTAGAGTAGCTTTCTCTTTTTTTTTTTCTAGACAGAACAGCACTGAGCTACACCATGCTGGCTTTCTACAAGTGCTCATAGGGCTGATACACGGTCCACAAGCATTCATGTAAACAAATTTGATCTGGAAATTAAGGCTTTACTTTGCCATGTGGGTATCTCCCATGTATTTATTTAAAATTAAAAATAAAGTTAAGAAAAGAGAGAATGGCTAAAGGAGGTACCATTTCCTACTATTCCCCAAAATATAAATGCCCATATAAAGGTATTATGTCTGTTTAACTCAATAGTGTCTGCTTGTTGGCTATAGCTCTTCAAAATCCAATTGCCTAAAACATAAAACATTAATGAGTTAAGAATCATGATAAGACCAGAATTTTTATCTCTGAAAGCACTATCACATTGGAGTGTTCATATACACAATCTAAAAAATTAAACAGAAGGCATACATTTTAAAAATATTTTGTTAAATATAAGACAGCTAACCTGTAGAACATGAAGAACGGAATTTAATTAAATTGCTACCAGGGATAAAAACTGTACTCAGGAATAAAAACATATTAATTATATAGCTTGTTCAAGTAATTTCTGAAGGATGGCAGTTTGATGTTCATTGTGTTGCTCCCACTAGCATATAGAATTCAAAAATTGACAGTAATAATCCCTGATGTCCATCTGATTTCTTTAAAAAAATACTGACAATTTTCAGTAAAGGTTCTTTTCCTAGTAATTTTCAAAGGAATTATTTGCTTGTGAACATACTTTCCAACACCATAACATTTCAGTTGACTGCATTTTCATATTTCATTTTATGGGCACGATGCCATGACTTAAGCAACCCTATGCGGGTTTGTAATGCAACTACATTATATTTTACAATAGCACTGTCTGTCATGAAGACATTATTGTAGTTTGTTACAAACACTATATTCTCCAATCTAGTACCCTTTGTAAGTTTTTTGAGTTTTCAACAAATCTTAAAACTGCTTGCCTAAACAGATTAGATAAATTCTTAAAGGAGCAATACCAGCAGGAAGCTAACAGCCTAGGAAAAAGCTGGTTATATCAACTCAAACTACTGTATAAAATGCATGTGTCTTGTTTCTTAGGCCTTGCTGTCCTTATTTGTTACCAATTAATTGTGCTACAACAATTGAAGTCACAATTGACAAAATTGTCTGTAAATCTAGATTTAAAACCCAGAATCTTTTAAACCTGTAACATCCAATTTTTCTATCTTAACCGTTCTCCTTTTATTTCCCCTTACCACATCTTTTTTTCAACATATCACCATCACGTTATTTCCTGGAAATCATAGTTTTATCCTTGACTAGACAGTTCATTTAGTGACTGTTCAAAGTTACAACAGCACTGAAAAAAGTGACTTATGACTGCTTTTCACACTTACAACATTGCAGTATCCTCATGGTCATATAATGAAAATTCAGATGCTTGGCAACACATTCATATTTATGATGATTGCAGTATCCCAGGATCATGTGATCCCCTTTTGTGATCTTCGACAAGCAAAGGCAATGGGAAAGCCAAATTCACTTAACTGGGTAACTAAACAATTGCAGTGATTCACTTAACAATTATGGCAATAAAGGTCATAAGATGGGACAAAATTCACTTAACAAATGTTTCACTTAGCAACAAACATTTGGGGATCAATTGTAGTTGTAAATCAAGAATTACCTGATGAATTACTTTCATCTCTTACCTTCCCTTGCATATATTCTTAAGCTTAATATTACTTCTTTAGAAACATTTAGTTTATGTATTTGTATTTCATATTCCTAAACCACCCATCTCCCTCAAAGATGAAACTGCTATTTAAACGTCTCCTTGTCTATTCTCACATTTTCTCCCTCATCCACTCATCTAGCTTTTTGATTCTCTACTTTTGTGTACCTACAGTATGACTTTTGCCCAGTCCTTTCAATAAATCCAATTCTATTGCTAGGGTCCACGAGAGATTTACATTACACACTAATTTTTATTTTTTTTTAAATCTGGGATGTAAGTATTCTGACAACTCTGCTTTTCCAAGAATTTTAAATCTTACACACACTGCCTACCATTATTGTTCTTCAGTCAATCTGTGTCTGATGCTTCATCACACAGGAACTCTTCACATTGCAGAAAAACATGATGCACAAAATAAATGCCAAAACTGTTCAAACAGATATCAAACTGGAAGTTAGATGCAATGCTAAATAGGTCACTAGGAAGCCTATCAGTATGTGTGTTTTATATGTCAGAATTTTAAATTAACAGTAGTGAGGCAGGGATCTTTTTAGCTAATTGGAATGCATGAGATAATTTCTACTGATATGGCAACACTGAAGCACAAATAGTTAAACATCCCTTCTTGGTGCTTGCTAATAATTAAAACTAATAGCATGGATTATTAACTGTATAGCCAGTTTCATGTGTTACTATAGCCATGTGATCAAAAAAGAATCAGAATGGATTTAAATATATCTAAAGAAACTGTAAAAGAGTAAAGTATGAAGAAAAACCATCCTTAAACTCCAAACTAATTTGATACAAAGATCATCTGATCTTCATGGCCATATGACTAGAATATGATGCCATACAGGGTATGGCAGTGTTTCTTCAGTCAGCTTGGAAGACGGGATGATCTGATTCCTTAATGTATATTTTTCAACCCGATGCCTTCCTGGTGCCAGACTTATGAGAGTTGTAGTCCAACATAGGTGGAGACCTACTGTACCAGAATGGGGAAAGCTTTCCTACCACCTTTTTTTTTTTTTTACCTCAGGAAAGATAGGTGAGGTAAATGCCTAATCTTATTCACTCAGCACTTCCATTGCATTTAAAAACAACCTCCTAGTGAAATGAAATGAAATTCATGACGAATGTATCTTTTCTTTTATGTACACCGAGAGAGTATGCACCAAGACAAATTCCTTGTGTGTCCAATCACACTTGGCCAATAAAGAATTATATTCTATTCTAAATTAGCGTTGCTTCGAATTTAATTAATTCCACTCGTCACGGATAGCGTTAAACGGTCGCCTGACAGACACACACCCACACACCCAATAACGCTCTATTTTAACTTCAAACATTGTGCTTCGTTACCTAGCAAAAAGCGGGAATATATAACGCATATTCCAGAGTTTGGCAATGACCTGCCTGCTTTAAAAAAAAAAAAAAAAACCTCGTCAGTACAGAAGCATCACTCGAAAGCATGAGTTTGAAATGCCACCTCGGGCCACCAAACCGATTTTCGCGTCTCATGGGTAATATCTGCATTATCTAAACAGCTTCCCAGTCAATGGTGCGTATAAGCGGCCCCGCCGTTCTCCACTAAAGAATAAGCATTTCATTGAACCGGTTTCTAAAACGTGTTTCCTACTCTTGGGAAGCAAAGCCCTTCCGTCCCCGTGTGTGTAAATGTTCCCTCAAGGCTTGCAACTCAGCTGATCGGCTGCCGTCGACAAATCCTTCGCCCTGCTTCCCCGGCCCTCGTGCTCATGAAACGTGTCTCCCCCGCCACCACCCCAGTCACGCGGGCTCTCGCCTCACCCTGCAATCTAGGCTACGCCCCTGAGGAGCGGCCGCCTCCATGCCCGGCCGACGGGGCTGTCCCGACTCCCGCCCCCGTCAGTCGCCCCAAGTAGACCCTCCTCTTCCCTTCCCAGGAGAAAACTCTGGCAAAGGCGCGCCTCACGTTGGCCAGTCCAAGCTAATCTGCACTCCATCCGTCGGGCCGGTCTATTTGACTTGGGCGGGCGGGCGCGCGCGCGTCTCCTGCAGTTTATTTATTTATTTATTTTAATCCCGCCTTTTTTCTTTTTTTTTTTTTCATACACAACTCCAAGACGGCCAAGCCGCAGTACCAATAAAAGGAAGTCCTCGACTTTACGACCACAATTGAGCTCAGAATTTATGTGAAATTGGTTTAACTGAGTTTTGTCCCGTTTTTACAACTTCCCTTGCCACGTTTGTTAAGAGAATCCCTGCCAGTTGTTAAATTGGTAACAGGGTTGTCAAGTGAATCTGGCTTCCCATATTGACTTTGCTTGTCAAGGTCGCAAAAGGTGGTCACATGACCCTGAGACACTTGTAAATATGAACCAGTTGTCCAAATGTAAATTGTGTGACCATAGGGATACCGCAACAGTTGTACATTTGAAAAATGGTCGTAAGTCATTTTTTTCAGTGCTGTTGTAACTTGGAACAGTCAGTAAACAAACTTGTAAGTCGAGGACTACCCATAGTCCTTCCTACTCCTATTTCCCCCACAACCCTGTCAGCGAGTTGGGCTGAGAGAGAGAATGCCAATTCTGGGCATTGAAGTCTTTGTATCTTAAAGTTGCCGAAGTAGAACAATCATGGTCTATGGATGCATTCAAAAACTTAATGGTTGAGAGGATTTCAGGAGGAAATTATATTTCCTTGTATTGTAAGTTGCCCAAAGTCAGTCTGGAGTTCAGTGGCATGAAGTTGAATAAATTATTTAATTCTCAGAAATGCTTATTTTTCAAAGTTGAATCCTGACATTGAAAACAAGTTTCTGACATTAATATTCTAAAGTCTTGCCCCAATGTAAAAATCTAGGTTTTTAGAGCTTCCTGGCCCAAATCCTCATGATAGCCATTTACCTCACAAACAGACATCTCAGTTTAACAATTTTGATTACTTATTTCAAATTTTTCACAAATAATTGATCAGGGATAGAAATCAAAAGTGGGAAAATAATTCAAGGAGCTACACATGAAGAGATTCAGAAATTTTAGGCAAGAATTGCCTTTATTTAATAAAGCATATTCTCATATATATGTGTCTTTGACTAGATCGTTATATGACTTCAGTCAATTACAGTTTATATATCAGGTCACAAAATATCAGAGTATAAGCCCAAGTGCTTCTAAAGGCCATTTGACTTCTCAGATCAAGGTTATATGCTAGTTATAGTCTATCCCAAAAGAAATTACCTGCAGCTCTTTCAAATGCACAAAAGGGGTTATAAATTGAATTCATCCATCATGCTAAAGTAAAAGATAATTTTTGGTGTTATTTTACAAATTAGTTATTTTGGGGAGGTTTTACACTTCAAGTTTAGCCAAAGTATGAACTCAGTAACTGAGTTACAAACTGGATTAAGCCACAATGGGTTTGATTCTTGCTTTGTGATGTGTGAATCCAGTTAAATAAAACTCTGTAGGTTTGATAATCTGTATCAGGGGTGTCAAACTCGTGGAACGGATGTGTCATGTGCTGGCTCCGCCCCTGCCCAGTTTAGCAAAGGGAAAAAAAGTCCCAATACGTCACATGAT
>JANHFM010003773.1:205549-217617 GCA_032468115.1 Grayia smithii
AAGCAGGCTCGTTTCTCTTTAAGGGCTCCCGCTCAGCTCGGCTCCCAAGTGCGGAGAAGGCTACATTCGAAGTATAAGACATAACCTGATTTTCACCCTCTTTTGGGGGGTAAAAAGGTGCGTCTAATACTCCGAAAGATACAGTACTTTTTATCTTTTTTGATGGACTTATAAAAAAGCTAAGAAAAATTGGTATCAGATTATGTAGCTGAATTCAGATAATTCTTAAAATAAATATACAATTGAAATAAGACATTTTCCTTTTAGGTTTGATGGACAAACTGAAAGAAAACAGAACTTTGTTTTTATGTAAGATAACAGCAAAACTGTTGCTTGCCCAGAGGTGGAAGGGTTTACAAATTCTTACAACAGAATAATAGACAGTGAAATTAATGGAATTGAAGGAAATGGCAAAATTGACTGCTTTGATCAAAGAGAGGAGTTTATCTAGTTTTGTTTCTCTTTGGAAACCAAAGAGAAACCTTTAGGATTTTTTACTTGAAACTGAAAAAAATAAAAATTTTATTTTGGGATTTGATGATTATAACTATTTATAATTATAGAAGTACAGTATATTATGGTGAAGTTTAGAGTAAAAGGTTACCATACTTTATATTTATAGCTATATCAAAGACAGCCAGAAGCTATTCTCTTCCGTGGTTTTTAATATTTTTCCTTCTGTATTCTTAAGTTTTTCTTGACTCTCCCATTTTCTTTCTTAATGTTTTGTTCTTTTGTATTTTCTCATTTATTGAAACTTAATAGTTTTGTAAAAGAATAAATTATTAATTACTAATATTTCACTTTGCTTGTTAGCATTCTTATCACTAACTGCAGTAGAATCAGTACTAATAGAACACTATATCTCTTTGATTTCAAATACAGTTACCTGTAGCTCTGTATGACTTACTTAAAGGAAGCATGAACTGCATGCTTTGGGGACAAATGAATTAAATTATTCTGAAGTGTAATTTTAGTTTTTAATACCTTGCAGCTAGAGTTTGTGTTAAACACGTCAGTAGATATAAAACACTGGATAGCCATTTAGGTGGAAGTTATGCAAAAAACTCTAGGAGGCATAGATATTCTTAGGTTAACAGTACAGTTTATATATTTATATATTGAAGTTTATAATAAAATAAAGCTAAACATCTTTATATAAAAGACACATTATACCTGAGCCAGAGCCAGAAGTAGACAAATCATAGACTAGATCTTGCAGAGTCTTGTCCTTGGATAGACACATCTCACAAGATGGATCCTCCATGTCCAATCGCTGACGATTGTGGTATCCGCGTGAATGGTGATGGAAGACAAAAACTAGTATAATCATAATGATGAATACAAGAAAGACTGGTCCTGCAATGACAGCCACCAGTTCCACAGGTCCCCAGATTGAAGAAGTTTCATTATCCTTCCAATGTCCTGGAGAGGGAAGACAAGAAAGAATAGCTTCAAATTCAAACCCAGTATATATCTAAGGATTTTTAAAAAATCAATAGGTGTACATTTAATAGATTTGAAGGCATAAATTGAAAAGTAAGGGTAAACACTTAAAGGAATTTACACTGAATTGGAGTCTCAGGGATGCATGTACTTCAGTTACAATGAAATAAGATTTATTTTTACTGATTAAAAATGGAAGCTTGTAATTACACCAAAATCATAAAAAAGTAGAAGTAGATATTTCTGTTATTCCCCCATTGCTGTTGCACCAAAAACAGGAAATCGGGATTCATGTTCATAACATAAAATTTCTGTTTAGCATTGCATATAAACAAGTAACTGCACACAGCAAAGACCAAATAAGCTGAAATAATGTTTTAGTAGTTTAAAAGTTTCTCCCTATAATTTCCCCATATTGCCAATAAACCGAACATTGTCTCAAAATAAGAAAATAGAACTTTCTTCTTTCATAGTCCTATATTCCTGTTGAAAGTTAACACTATTATTTCATCACTAAAACTCTAATTCTTCTGCTTTTATTTAATACATATGAAGATAAACCCACATATAATAAAAGCAAGATTGAGTATCCCAAAATTGAGTACCACTAGAAGGAATATATTTGTCAGTGGAAAGTTTTTGATAATATAGCTTATGGAAACAGAATTAAGCTTAGATCAGCTTGAGTGTTCAATACAGAAGACAAAAGACTCCACTCTACTTCCAAAGATTATTTAAATAGTATTAAGCATTGCTTTCAATTTTCCATTTCATCTTCCCTAACTGATTAAGGAATAATCTTGTGTAATGTTTTATTCAACATACAGTATATTAGTAATTTTTGTTAAAGATTTCCATATATTCTAAAAGCAGATTATTTTTCTGAAATCACTCATGTAGTGTAACCTCTAGCTAAAAATAAGCATGCTGCACTGAAATGTACTGCCAGAAGGGGGAGTCAAACCCTTCCCCAACAATATTTCTTACTTTTTTACACAGACTGATAGTATTAACATATACCCGTATTTTTCAGAGTATGATGCACCAGAGTATAAGATGCACCTAGATTTTAGAGGTTGAAAACAAGAAAAAGAGTATTTTGAACGAAATGGTGTAGTAAAATATTATTTAATAAAATACCGGTATAGCGTAATAATTTTTGAAGACCTCTGGGTTAGGGCAAGGGTCCTCAAACTTGACAGCTTTAAGGCTTGTAGACTTCAAGTCCCAGGATTCCTGGGACTTGAAGTACACAAGCCTTAAGACTGTCTAGTTTGAAGACTTCTGGGTTAGGGCAAGCGTCCTCAAACTTGAGTCTGAGCAACAGCTGAGTTTCCTGATTGTCAGAGACTTCCTTTTTATTTTTAAAAGCATTTTTTACAGCCTATTCTGCCAAATAGCCTGTAAAAAATGCTTTTAAAAAGAAAGGCTCTGAGGATCGCAGGGCTCAGCTGTCAATCACAGCTGAGTCCCGTGATCCTCAGAACCTTTTTTAACAGTGGCAGAAGCAGCAGCGATGGGGGCAGCAGCAGAAGCAGCAGCAATGGTGGTGGGGGCAGCAGAAGCAGCAGCAATGGGGGGGCAGTCTGGGCTTTCTGGTGGTGGCTGGCTGTTGCCGCCATTGCTGCTGTTGCCACCATTGCTGCTGTTGCCGCCACCGTCGCAACTACTCCCCCTCATCCCACTGAATGTATACATTCGGTGTATAAGACGCACCCAGATTTTCACCGTTTTGGGGGGTAAAAAGGTGTGTCTTATACTCTGAAAAATACGTTAATTAGATGTAAAGTATGGTATGTCCTCACTATAAATCCTTGCAGTACACAAGCCATTCCACCGTCCCACTATTGCAGTGAAGGTTATTTGGCTCTTAACAACAGTTTAACAATGATCTTTTCTCAATATTATTTTTTATGGATGATTTGTTCCATTTCACCTTATGAAACACTCCTTTGGAAAATTCTTTAAAAATATTATTTTTGTTTTATTTCAGAGGCTTCCACCATTTGAAACATTTTCTCAGGGACCAACACTTCAGTTTACGCTTCGATGGACAGGAGAAACAAATGATAAACCTGCCACTCCTATAGCTAAGCCCCTTTCAACACGGAATTCAGAGAGTCTCCCTCAAGAAAATAAGTCAAGTTCTGTTAAACCTACACAAACTATAGGTAGGTGAATATTTGAAACAGAAATACTAGTTGTTGTTGTTGTTGTTCTTCTTGCTTGCTGTAAATCCCCTCCCCTTGCCGGAGTGATTTTTAAAACTCTTTTATTTTAAGTAAATGTAAAATATTACATCAGTCATATTGAGATTAAACTAAAAGAAAAGTGATAGGATAGAATAGAAAATAGATGAAAAAGAAAAATATAAAGAAGTGGTTTCTGATCTTCTTTACAGCAGTTTTAAATATAGTACATTTATCTTATCTCTCTCTGTAAGGTTACGTAATGGCTCCCTTCCACATTATACCCTTTCTAATCATAAAACTCAGAAATCACACATTTATCTTTATTTGTTTGTTTTCAGCAAAAAGTCCATACAGAGTTTCCAATCACTATCAAATGAAGACTTTTCCCTAATAAACAAGTCACTTTTGCCATCTCTGCAAACTATTGTCTATCATTCTGTCAAATTCACCAACCATTACTCTATTGTAGGTTTTCCAGATTTTTTTTACTTCACAGTCTAGCTGGAATCATGGGAGCTACCATTAAAATACTGATCAGGATGAACCCACCTTAGATTCGTAGACTAAAGAAAATCAGCCAGGTGGCTGATATTTGTTGTCTTAGTTAAAGCATCTCTTTGTGAAATAAAAATTTAAATTGCTGAGTTACTGATTGCTGTAATTGGCATATGTAGCAAAAATGGCCTTCAAAAGACTTCGGTCTTGTACATTGTATTAAGACTATTTATATAGTCATTGACTATTCAGATTCTATTTCAGCTGTGAAGGAATCTTTGCCATCAGATCTACAAACAAGAAAAGAGAGAGATGTTACAAATGAGCCTCGCCAGAAACTGAGAATATTTTATCAGGTATTGACTATCTAATATTTCTGTTTGTTATGGGTCATTGTTTTATTTTATCTATTAGAGTTTTATTCTATCTTTGTTCCTTTATAAGTAACTCAAGGCAGCAAACATACCTAATACTCCTTCCTCCCCCTATTTTCTCCACAACAACCACCCTGTGAGATGTATTGGGCTGATAAAAAGTGACTGGCCCAAAGTCACCTAGCCAGCTTTGATGCCTAAGGTGGGACTGGCACTCACCATATCCTGATTTTTATCTTGGTACTTTAACCACTAGGCAAAACAGGTTTGTAATCATTTCCCCGTTTTTTTATGAAAGAAGGAACTAACTACCACTTCTTGGTTTTCAGTAGAAATATGCACTGATTCATAAAATGCATACTAGAAAGAAAATGAATTGCAATGTAGGTTTTTTTCTAAACAAACTCATGGTAACATAATCTCTTTTTTTAGTTTCTTTATAATAACAACACAAGGCAACAGACTGAAGCTAGAGATGACTTGCATTGCCCATGGTGCACATTGAACTGTCGCAAGCTTTACAGCTTACTTAAACATCTCAAGCTTTGTCACAGCCGGTTTATTTTCAATTATGTGGTAAGTATTCTAATAAAATCACTTTTGAGTTTAATATTTTATTTCCACTGGTATTGTTTTAGTGGAAGAGTATTCTATTATAGAAAGCGACATTGTAAATTTCTAGATGGAGCCCAGAAGGTAAGTGAACAAATTTAATACTTTTTATTTAATACTACTCAGTAGCTACAACAGTGAAAAATCTACATTAAGTGTCGTCATCCTTCTTAATGTACCCAGTAACTCAAAATAAACAAATAGTGGCTAAAAGTTGGTTTGGAATCTTTGTGCAGCAAGATTTGGAAAACTCATTCTTTTATTTATTGCAGTATCATCCAAAAGGTGCTAGGATAGATGTTTCTATCAATGAGTGTTATGATGGCTCCTATGCAGGAAACCCTCAGGATATTCATCGTCAGCCTGGGTTTGCCTTCAGTCGTAACGGACCAGTCAAGCGAACTCCAATAACACATATCCTTGTATGCAGGTCAGTAGAAAATGGAGTTCGTCTGCAGATGTATATGAGTAAAAATCACATCTGTATGCTCTCGTCACATTAGAGAAAGTAACTGTGATATTATGAGAGCTTACTGTTTTGATAATGTTGGTGTTTTTAAATGAAGTTTACAAGAATAATTGATAACCTGGATATAATGCTGCCAGGAAACAACTACCGGTAGGTTTCTAGGCTTCAGTCCTCAAGTGGCCTTTGTAGGGTTGCAGTGCTGTTCACATGTTTAAATACCTGGTTGAAAACATTAACGCTTCATTTTTCAGACCAAAGCGTACAAAAGCCAGCATGTCGGAATTTCTTGAATCTGAAGATGGAGAAGTAGAACAACAAAGAACATATAGCAGTGGCCATAATCGATTATACTTTCACAGTGATACTTGTCTACCTCTACGCCCACAAGAAATGGAAGTTGATAGTGAAGATGAAAAAGATCCCGAATGGCTACGGGAGAAAACTATAACGGTAACTTTGACTGTATCACAGCAGACTGTGATACCTTCTCTTAATCTGCTAATATTATTAGTAGGTGGAATTGGTACAATTGCTGGTGTAAATAGCAAGGGGCTGGATTATGTATGGAACAGGAAATTATTATTGTCGGTCAGATTCTGAAATGTTTCTTTTATATTAATTTAATTACTATGGAAGGAAAAAATATATAATGTAGGGAAGGGAAACTTTCATGTTTAGACTGGATGCTGGTCAGAAGATTTCCATATTTTACAACTAGAAGCTCATAGATGGAAAATATAATCAGGTATTCAATAGAAAATGAGGCCATATATTTGCAATATAATGTTGCAATATCAGCGGGGTTTTTTGCCATAGCAAAGGCCCAGAGAATCCATTTATATTGTCCAATTGTCAAATATATAGGTCAGGGGTGGGTTCCACTTACCTTTACTAACAGTTCGCAATGGGAGCGCATGCGCAGATCACCAATGATGACGTTGGGGTGGGCGGAACCTCCTGCCGGTTCTACTACCGGTTCTATAGAACTGGACAGAACCGGGAGCAACCCACCACTGATATAGGTGTATATTTCAAGAGAACGTTATCCTTTGAAATTTTTAGCTTTTGTCACACTATGTTTATGCAGTCCACTATTTTCTCTCAAAACGTGTTATGTTTAGGACACTGTACAAGCACGTGCTTTAAAGAAACATCTTTATTACATCTCCAACAAAATGCTCTCTTAAACTATCCTTTTTTGTACAAACGTAAATAGGAGTCCAATACATTCTAAGTATTTTTGTTGCATAACTCAGGGGTCCCCAACACCCACTCCATGGACCAGCACCAGTCTGGCATGACAGAAACAGGTCCATATAAACAAGTGAACCCCATTCGTGGTATGCAGGCAGCACCCAAAATCAGTCTCTAGTCCACAGAAAAACCTCTCCACGGAACTGGTCCCTGAATCCCAAAAGATTGAGGGCTGCTGGCTTAAGTCATAATTTGACATCCACTGACACTCTTGCTATCGAAGTTAAGACAATCCTTCATTTGTCTAGGCAATATAGTAACCCCGTAATTATTTATTCCACTTTTTTCCTAGCATCTGCATATCTCACTGATTTATTGATAACAAATACCTATAAAAATCAATACCAGTAGTAGTTTTATTTTATTTTATTTTTTTTTATTTTAAAGGATTTAACTGATGATTCTAGTATCTCAGAAGCCGAAAATGCTACTGGTCCAAATAGTGTTATTAAAAATGTTGTAACTGTAAATATTGCTCTTGGGTCACACCTGATAGATATTATTTATCTTTTAACACAGCATATTTAACATACAATACAATTGTTGGAAATTCATCTTTGTCATCTGTCAATTGTTCCAGAGTCAAAATATCTCTACTTCCATCCAATTTTTCTATATTACATCTTTTCCCCCAATTTTTAAAGTTAGGTTTCCCCATAAAAACAATTTATCATGAGGAAAAGGATATTTTTAATTAGATATTACATTCTATAACTTTCTGTTGTAATTGTTTCCAGAGATGCTAGAGTTCTTAGTACTTAGACCCCACTATTGCCTTATAATTATTATTTCCTTTGCTTTAACTAACTTTCAACGATTGTCTCACTGCAGCAAATTGAAGAGTTTTCTGATGTTAATGAAGGAGAAAAAGAAGTCATGAAATTATGGAATCTACATGTTATGAAACATGGGTATGTGTTCTATTTTTAATCTAAAATGGACAAGAACAGAAATATGACTGAAAAATTCAGATTTTCAATTCAAATTTTAAAAAATATTAAATATTTTGCAGTCCTTATTTTAATGTACTGAAAATTTTAAAAAGTTGGAAACTGGCAATATGGGCAAGAATGGTATTTCTAAGCAAGATTCTTTTAAAACTTGCATCTTTTGAGAATTCCAAGCAATCCAAATTTTTGGTTTTTTAGCGGTGACTGTGAGCCCAACTAAATAGTAATAATTTGTTTTATGTTTTAATGTTAACAGATTTATTGCTGACAATCAAATGAATCATGCCTGTATGCTGTTTGTAGAAAATTATGGACACAAAATTATTAAGAAGAACTTGTGTCGGAATTTTATGCTTCATCTAGTCAGCATGCACGACTTTAATCTTATAAGCATTATGTCAATAGACAAAGCCGTTACTAAGCTCCGAGAAATGCAACAGAAATTAGAAAAAGGAGAGTCCATTACAGCCACATCATCTGAGGAGTTTACAGAAGAACAGACGGGTGCAACTAATGGCTATAGCGATGCTAATTCTAGGGAACGGTCTTCAGAAATAGATAATACATCTTGTATGACAAAACAGAATAGAAAACAGAAGATCTGAAAAGACCAGCGATAAAAAAAATGAAGTGATATTCTAAGATGCATGAACTCTATAAGAAATTTAATAAGATACACAGATTTTTAACAGGCACTGCTGGAAACAAAGGATTTCATCACAGATAGTGTTGATATGGTTCCTATTGAAATAATTACGCAAGTGCAACACGTATATCAGTTCTAGTGATGTAATGACAATACTCAAAGTTTGAGCATGAAGAGCAATACAATTTTTGGAAATTTTAATTATGAGATGTACTGAATTTACATAACTTAAGTATATGTAAACCAGTTTTTATATAAAGATTTTTGCATCAGTAATGGTTGACTTTCCTACCACGGAGTTAAAAATGAGAAGAGATCGGAACAGTATATAATTTGTACTTAAAAATTCTGTTTCCTTTTTGTAGAAAATAATGTATCATTTAAATTTGATCCTTTGTTTTTATTCTATCAAATTAGAAGACTGCAGTTTTTAAATACATTTTTAAACATTCAAGTGTAATATTGCACTTCTATAATGTCCATTTAGGGGGGAAATTGCTTTATCTATTGCAAACACAGGGATATACTATATTAATTGTGCCAGTAGCCTAAAAGAATTTGTTGGTATCATCTGGTATATGAGATCAGACTGTTTAGGGTGGATGAAGATGATGATATGCTGCTTTAACACCTTCAGGTGATGGTGGGCGTTTCTGCCTTTATTTGCATGTATACAAGACTGCAGAATCAAAGCACAGTTAACCTGGGACTTTTAGATGCTACTTTTAAGGGGGAAAATACACTGTAAAATTGGTCCAGAAAATGTGTTGCACTTCTTTTGCAAGTATTCTGTGATGTATTGCATTCAATACAGATGCTAACTAAAAGTCTGGTGCAGTCTTGCACTGCTCTTAACACATTAAAGCATATGTTTACAGATTTTCTTTTTTTCCAATGGAAAGTAGCTTCACTACTGGTACAGTATCAGCACCAAGGGTTTGTTCCAGCAAGCACTGTGGTTCAGTGACATCACCTCATTTTTTTAAAAAAATTCTTAAATAGTTCATTTTTCATATTCCTTATTTATAAAGGATCAGTTATGTAAATACAATTTACATTTGTTTTTATTTCATTCCATCATTGTAAGGAGGCAGTTCCCTGTTTTGGATTTTGGCTTTGGAATGGGTGGGGAAGAAGCTTCCTAATGGAGATTTTCAAAACTTTATAAAAACTGTAAATACTGACTTTGGTCCCTAAAGGTGTGTTTAACTGTGAGACTATTTAACTAATGGTGTGGATGTGATTTGTCATCCAGTATTAAGTTCTTAGTCACAGATTTGTGTCAATAGCAAAGAGGGAGACTACAGTTTTCATTAGATGTCTTTTGTCTGCTCTGAGTTGTAGCAAACTCTAATTACACCTTTGAATAGCCGGCAAGCATTTCTCTTGGGCTTTAATTTGCTAAAGCTGTGCACATATGTAAAGAAATATTTTAGGAGAGACATAGATGTAGAGTTATTGCTTATGTCACTTAAGCAGTCGCGCTCTCAATGCTTAAAAGGAGGCTAGCATTCTTTGCACAAAAAGTTGATGAACCCCAAAAATAGTAATCAAATTACTTCTGTCAAGTAAACTTTGTATGTCATGTCCATTTATAATAAAAGCTGAGAATCCCTTTGTTTCTATTTATAATAAAGATGGATTTTCTATATGTACTCTTAATGAGACTTTGAAGAAATCATGTAAACTGGATGAACATTTGAATGGTACAGTAGATAAATACAATTGTTTAATGAACCTTTTGTTTTTACATTAAATGTTTATTTGAAATTGAATTTTGTACATAAAGTTCAATATGTAAAATCTGCCAATGTGTCATGCTGAATCTTTTCATATATATGCCAAAGTGAATTCAGAACCAGGCAAATTTAGTTGTGTGGGGAGGGGGGACACGTAGTATTTTCATTTGGTCTAATTATGATCTGTGATAGGACTTGAAATGGATGGGCTTTTTCTGCCTGCCTGCGTTCTAGATATGCTTTTAAAAAAAACAAACTTTTTTTTAAAGACTTGCAGTTAAAATAAGTGTAATCAAGATAAAACATACCAACAGTATCTCAAAGATAAACTCTGGTGCCATGATTGTCCATAAAGGGATCGGAAATGGTCAATGTTCAGATAGGTAACAATTTTTTTTTCTTTTCCTGTCTGCCAATCAGTAAAACACAAAAGCAAAATTATTTTTCACAACATTAACATCAAGTAGAAATATTTTGGAAAATTAAGATGTAAAAACATACTTCCAAATGTATATCTCTGATCAGAATAATAGTCAGTCTTCAACTTGGGGCACAATAGGGATCCGAACTTACCTTGGTAACCGATGCGGTCATTGAATCTCATCATATTATTTTTTTGACATTTTTTACCAAGATCATTAAGTGAATCCAGCTTCCTCCATTGACTTTGCTTGTCAGGCATCCCTGGGAAGATTCAAATGGCAGTCGTGACGGTCAGTGCAACCATTGTGTGCAAGTGCCCAAATTTTGATCAGATGATCATAGGGATATTGCAGTAGTTTTAAGTGAGGACTGTCACAAGTCACTTTTTCAGCACCATTGTTACTTTTGAACAGTTGTTAAATGGTTTTAAGTCGAGGACCACCTGTTTTTCATTTTTTTTTCTAATGGGAATTCAGCAAATGGTTCTAGCACTTTCATTCAGCTGTTATTAGTAATGTGCATAAAATGTAATTGCTTAAAAACTTCTTGATATTGGTCTGCTCAATTGTTCATGCTTCTTCCTTCTCTAGCTTAGCTACATAGAGATAATGCCCTTTCATCATTTACTTATTGTTTTGTTCATAGTGAAAATCAACAGCAGTGATAATGTTGGCAGGAACTGGAGTGAGGATGGGAGCTCACCCCGTTGTATGGTGCTCAAGTCTCGAACCTGAGCTGCCGGCTTTCCAGCTGACAAGATCAGCATCTTAACCGTTGAACCACTATACTGCCCTACTTTGAGGAGTTATTTCCATCAGCAATTTCCAATTAGCTATTCCATCAGCTATTTATATCAGCTATTTCCAAGAGCAATTTTTCTGTGTTAGTTATAAATTGGCAGATATATGTATACCTCTTCATATATTTACTAAACTCTTATGTTCCGTTATGAGCTGATGCAATGTTCAGCACAAAGCTTCTGGGGAATAAAACCACTAAGCCCTCAAGGCTTATTCTGTGTATTGCTACTCTGGTATCTTGTTTTGATACTAAAGGCAATGAACAGTTTCAAAACTGAGCTAAGTTGCTTCCCAAAAGCAACTTCTTCAGTGTTCAAACTTTGAATAAAATAAGTAAATAATTCTGGTTATTTAAATTTCTTTGCTATTTTTAAACTTTCAGTAGGATGGCAGTTGTCTACCTAGCTTCCATTGAAAGCAAGACTAATAGTTTTGAACAATGGCTCCTAATTTTCTGTACCTGAAGTTTCAGACACTTTCGAAGAATTTGGGTCCTAGCACAACAAAAGGCTCATTTTTTTTCTGTTGCTGTATTTACTAATTACCAAAAATGTTAAAAACATCACTGATTTATTTTTATTATTATTATTTTTTATTTCCACTTATATCCCACCCTTCTCCGGAGACTCAGGGCAGCTTACAATTTCAAGCACAACTCAATGTGCTTA
>JANHFM010003773.1:224416-239787 GCA_032468115.1 Grayia smithii
CCAGAGTGGGGTGGGAATGGAGATTTTGTAATATCCTTCCCCCAGGAGTGGGGAGGGAATGGGAATTTTGCAGTATCCTTCCCCCAGGAGTGGGGTAGGAGTGGAGATTTTGCAGTATCCTTCCCCTGCCTCACCCACCAAGCCATGCCCACCAAGCCACACCACGCCCACCAAGCCATGCCCATAGAACCAGTAATAAAAAAAAAATGAATTTCACCACTGTGCTATACAGTTTCTTCTTCCTATCATATTAGGAGAAGTAACATTCTGCCTGCCAGCATTAATTAATAAGATGCTTGCTATCATGTCACAGTTTGTTGCTTTTCGTTCTCAATAGAACTAATTATTTTTCTTTAAATCATTCCTTTGGAAAATTGTTCAGTTTTCTCTACAGGGTACCACTTTCAGACTAAACACTCCTCCATTTATTTATTTATTTATGAACAGATGTCCCACTTTTTCATTATTTAAACAAGCTCAAAGTTGTTTTCCGTAGTAACCAAATAAGCATTTATTGTCAGAATCTCCAGAACAGATAATGTGTTCAGAGGCTATATTAATAATGGTAACAGTCAGAAGTACCATATTGTGCATATGTGAGAAGGAATTTCAAAGAAGTTGATGGCATGGCATGGCATGGCCTGAACAGCAGAATATACACACCATAACACAAGGGAAAACATGAAAGATTATCTTCCAAGTTTCATTTAACCATTTGGAATCTATGTTTATGACTCTGAGGAAATCCTGAGACCTTGGGTCACAATTGAGCTCAAAAATTCTACTGCTAAGCAAGAGACTTGTCAAGTGAGTTTTGCCCCATTTTACAATCTTTCTTGCCACCGTTGTTAAGTGAATCACTGCAGTTGTTAAGTTAGTAACACAGTTGTTTAGTGAATTTGGCTTCCCCATTGACTTCGCTTATCAGAAGGTTGCAAAAGGTGATCACATGACCCTGGGACTCTGCAACTGTCATAAATACATGTCAGTTGCCTAGCATCCAAATTCTGATCACATGACTTTAAGGACACCTCAACAGTCATGTGTGAAAAACAGTCATAAGTGGCACTATAACTTCAAACGGTCACTATATGAATTGTTGTAAGTTGAGGACAACCTGTATTAATTAGCAATTAAGCAATTAGGTAGCAAGCATAAAATGTAAAATAATCCTGTTTGGATTAAAAAAGGAAGTAAAATGAAAAAAGGAGCAAGAGCTAGAAATTTAATTCCTCTTTTTCAAGTTACAATGTAATGTTATCTGCCCCGTAGGAGATAAGAACCTAAAAGTAATGAACTTTTAATTGGCCTGCTTCTTCTGGCCAATATATTTGCACAAGTGTACAAATATTTTAATCTTCCCAAATTAAAATATTCTTTATTCTTAATATTTAAAAGAGGCAGGATAGAATATTTCCCCTAAAGGAGAAGAGGAGAAAAATCTTAACAAAGGCAAAAAGCAGCCCTGGTCTTCCTGCCATAGGAAAACAGCCTCAAGCAGAAGCTTGAAGAGGCTAATCTTTAGGAATTGAGGTTTTGTATCCATTCAGAAAGACTGGGCCAATCTGTTGATAAGCAAAGAGACTCCAAATAAGCAACACAATTAGGCAAGCCAAAGCAGACAAGATTAGCTCAGACAAACACCCAGAATTTACACTTCCCCTTTTGCCTGTAGAGCCAGCCATGACCCCTACATGACCCCACAGGAATCTGGCAACAGCCATTAAAATATGGAAAGATATATTCTTGCACAGGAACAGGCATCTCAATCACAAAGCTCCAAAGAACATATAAAAACCCACCTACTCTCAAACCCATTTTGTCAGTCACCTCAGAAACATGCTGCTGTCACTGAAGTTTCTGGCTACCAAATAATAAACGGAAACCTTCTTTTTTTGCAGCATGCCCCCATTTTATTTCCAGCATCTTTCTCCTGGGCCAGATCTTTCTTTCAATATAAGGGGAAAAAACCCTAGGTTTATTTTAGAAGCCATCGCATTTATATAAGTTTGTGTTTAAAACGAAGCAGATAACAGTACATGTGCCAGCAAAAATGTAAGCAAAATTATTTCAGGAATAGGGGAATGTTTAAAAAAAACTCCTCATATTTTTAAGGAGTACAAGTCGGGAAGCAATGAGTTAATTCTTCCCCTCGATTTTGAGTAGACAGGAACCATATTGTCCTGCTAATATTTTAGCCAGTCTTCCTTTTCTTCAGGAAGAGACTCAGCTGAAGGCTAATGTTACAAAATGGGGGAGAGGGAGGAGGAATCTCTTACATCTGGAAGCAATCCATAAGAGAAGTTTACTTGTAAAAAAAAAAAAAAAAAAAAAGCAAAAGCTGAGATTTTTACAATCTCCAGTTGTTTCATCCTTAATTATACGTTGCTAACTGATACATTTTTCAAAAAGGCTGTTTTTAAGTTAAGCTCTTTTAACTATGGACTTCAATATATTTTGGTGTGGAAATTTTGCATTAAGTTTGACATGTTCCCCTTTGATGCTACATTTAGTTCTTATTACAACTCTAACTGGTAAGAACATAAGAAGTCCATTGTGAGGGAAAAAAACCTCTAGGCTAGCGTTTCATGTCCAAAAGGAGCTGATTAGATGTCTCTGGGAGGTATCCAAGCAGAGCATGAAACTAATGGTTACCAACTGTGACCCTGGCATTTTTATTAGATGGATGACTGCAGTGCCTGGAAATGCCATTTGGTTATATGGATTAACTTATGCTCCGATCCAGCAATTTCTTGCAGATTCAGAAGCTCAAAATAGAATGCTTTGCAAGTTTACAAGAAAACACAAACCCTGGATAAAACAGCAACCTAAAAGCAAACCTTATACTTGTATCTATACTTGTATTTATTTTATTGAAGCTAGACATCGCTTGATTTCCAGTAACATGGGTAACTTACACAGTATTCAGAAGGAAGGGAACTCCAGACCTGTGGGAAGTTGAACCACAACTGAATGCACTCTCTGAAATATAGAATAGGACACCCTATACGAGACTGAGTTTGAACAGGACATATAGGCTGTGACTGTGACAATCTTCTGTTCGATGCTGCCCAGACAGGCAGGCAAGACTATCACAGCCTTTTCTAGGGGGGGCATGAAGACACTAAAATGCCAATTCCTATTGGGCTGATCAAGTACATTATAAAAGTTGGACTAGACTTCAGCTGCACAGCACTGCACAGTATGTATGCAGCTGTCATTTGGGGACGGTTGCATTGTCATTCATCAGCAAATGTTAACATTTCCCGCTTGAATGTGCCTCGCCTCCCTCCCACCTCCCAGCAGGAAGTCAGAGCCAATCAGCAAGCAAAGCATGCACCTCCACACAACACACAGTCCTCTGCAACCTCCGCTTGCCCACCAACCCCTTCGCAGCATAGTCATGCGGCAACGGCTACGGGCAGTTATGGCCCACTAAATCAAGCCATTAAACATTTCTTTCTTATTGAAATGTCAAAGCAGTTACAAGTTGCTTTCTTCGTTTTGCTTATTTCTTGAGCCGTACTACAGAATATTCCTCCTCTTTTCAAAGTTTAGAATTATTTTCAATGATTTGTGTGAATTTTCTTAAAATAAAACAAAATTGTATTATTAGAAATTTTTTTAAAAAGCATATATGAGACTCCATCAAACTTGTACATTCTTTCTTTTGGTAATCTGCATTTGTAGGATATCCATGATGTACTTCAAAAATTAAGTAAAATCTCTTATACACACCGACATCTATTGTGAGGTACAAATAACCACAGCTACACGTGCAGAATTCAAGCAAACTATTCTATTGTATTCTGCCTGTAATTCAGGAATCTCCCCAGAGATTGCCTTCCCTTGGGAACAGATAGATAAGGTTTCAAAGAGTTTGGAATAGGGCAGTCCTGGATCTCTTGTGGCTGCAAAATGATTCAAGGCTAACTCCCCACTTGATTCCTCCTCCTTGCCTGGCTGGGCATTTTCCAACATCTATCCAGAAAAGCTTATTGATCTCTTGCAGAAAGGAAGTATAGAAACCAATCAAGAACAAATCATCCAATACTAGTAAATCCAATAGCTAAACACAACCCTTCTAATCCCAACCCAAGCTTTGAAAGAAAAAACCTTAGGCTAAAAGGTTGGGAGGAGGCCTGTTTAAAGTGTTTCCCAGTTTCCAAAAGCAATTTCTTCTGTTGGTCTCCGCTGAGCAAGAATGACGCCACTCTACAAGCGAGGTAAGTATCGTGGTTTATTTCCAGCACAAGAGAATCACCAACAGACTGCAACCTGCTCAATTTCAGCGCTAAGAGTGCTGGGATGTCCTCGATGATTTTAAACGTTCCCGCTCCGTGTTTCACGCCCCACCCCACATTAGCTGGAATTATCCAGCCGCTTTTAGCGCTCAATTCAGCTGTAGCCATCTCTGTTCGGCATTTGTTTCCACTTTCTTCCGTTGCTCTTGTGGAAGGATGTCAGTCAGCGTTTTCTCCCTGCATTGCGTGCATGTGCCCATCACCAGTCACCCTTATCTCCTATCCCACCACCGGATGTGTTATCTGTGTGTATTGTCGGGGTCAGGTATCGGACATGACAATATCATTACAAAGGAGGTTTAATTCATTGATCTTTCTCTTCTAATAAGACCCACCAAAAAGCAAAATGTCTGCTATATGCTTAGGTTGTGACAAAATCTTTCTTGCCATTTTCCACAACTCTCTTGCATTTCCCTTTGCTAATCCCCCACCCCAAAAAAATTGGAAACGAAATCTGACCCCGTTGGCTTCCCTAGAGACTTTCCTCCTTCAGTTGAGTATTGACTTCATTGTTTCTCTGCAGTTTGGCAAAGGCCATTGCTTCCCTCCTTTTCATATACACATCCTGTCAACCCCAGCACAAAAGAAGAGCAGAGCAGCCCTTGAGGAGAAAGATAATCAAGTCCACAGGGACAAGGAGGAGGAAAAAGCCTGGCCAAGGTTATCTAGAGAATTCAAGAACAGACATTCCTCTTTGCTGGAAAACAGTTTGTGGTGGGCACAAACCCAAGGCCAAGTAACAGACAAAGCCAACATTTAAGACCAAAGGATGGATCAGCTTGGAACAATCTGGCTCCCTAAACCTAAATGTCCAATAATCTTTCTTCCACAAAGAAACAGGAAATGCACTTCACTTGAACTAGTGATGTTTTGATTTCAAGTGATTAAAGGCTCCCCAATGGTAGAAGGGCCCACCTAGGAAGGGGAGAAACTGGTCACCCTCCAGATGCTGCTGGACTCCCAGTGGCAGCTGGGTGGCTGCTAGACTTGTCATTCATCCAAAGCTGGAAATGCACCGGTTTCCCACTCTACTTTGAATGATTGGAGACCAATTCAGAGGCATGATTCAGAAAGCCAGCTCACTTTCTCCAAAGAAAGAGAAAGCTTTACTACATCTGAGTGATCAGACAATTCACTCAGAGTGCAGCTGAGGCATATTCATAACAATATTTAACGCCATTTTAAAATAAGAAAATCAGCATTTGGTAGGTAGCTTCTTTTACGTGGAAAAATAGATTCAATCGAGGTATCAGGTAGGTTTTTAAAAATAAGCTTTAAGTAGTCATCCAGTTTTATATGCCCTGGATGGAGGGCCTTGGATACCGCTAAGCCAGGAGTCTTCAAACTTGGTAACTTTTAAGATTTGTGGACCTCAACTCTCAAGTTCCTCAGCCAGCCATTCCTCTGTAAACTGCTTAGAAAGGGCTGTAAAAACACTGTGAAGCAGTATATAAGTCTAAGTGCTACTGCTATCAATGCCATCAAAATTCAGTTTAGGAAGATAACAACCAAATGATTGATTGGTCCACCTCTTCTTACCGGAATGTCAGCGTCTGACCACAACAATATGTTGGCGCCTTGGAATACAGCACTCCGCCCGCTTGCGAATCATTTCGAAGGGCTATGTTCCGTCGGCTGCTCAAGCTGTAGCCCTCGATCCCTGGAGTCCATTCTAAGGAAAGAAGAGCCAACAGTAATGCAGGGGCCCAAGCTTTGTTTAGACAAACTACAAAACGTAACAAAATGTTTTAAGTTCGCTGACACCACAGGCCCGGCCTTTTTCAGAAAATGTTATGTGCTTTGCTTCAGCTTTTAGTTCTGGCTTTGTACACATTCCGAGATAGGAAAGCGCACAAAGAAGAATGTACAAGTAGTCCTCGACTTACAACCATTCATTTAGTGATCACTCAAAGTTACAAGGGCACTGAAAAAAGTGACATGACCGTTTTTCACACTTATGACCTTTGCAGCATCCCCCGTGGTTACGTGATTTACATAGATGATTGACAACTGACTCACATTTATGAGGGTTGCAGAGTTGTATGTGATCTCCTTTTGCAACCTTCTGACAAGCAAAGTCAATGGGGAAGGCAGATTCACTTAACAACCGTGTGACTAATTTAAGAACTGCAGTGATTCACTTCACAAACGAGGTGAGAAAAGTTGTAATATGGAGCAAACTCACTTAACAAATTTCTCATTTGACAACATGCATTTGGGGCTCAATTGTGGTAGTTGAGGACTACCTGTACACAGTAGTCCTCAACTTACAACTATTTGTTTAGTGACCAAAGCTACAATGGCACTGAAAAAAAGTGACTTATGACCATTTTTCACACTTACGAGCAATGCAGCATCCCCATGGTTATGTGATCAAAATTCGGACACTTGACAATAGACATGTATTTATGACGGTTGCATTATCCCGGGGTCATGTGATCACCACCTTCCCAGCCAGCTTCCAACAAGCAAAGTGAATGGGAGAAGCCAGATTTGTTTAATGACTGGATGGTTCACTTAACAACTGCAGATATTCACTTAACAACTGTAGCAAAAAAGGTCATAAAATGGGGCATAACTCACTTAACTATCCATTGCTAAGCAATGGAAATTTTGGGCTCAACTGTGGTCATAAGTTGAGGACTAACTGTAATTCACAAACAATCTGATCCCATACAAACCTACTGGATAAAAGATAAGCCTTGTTAGGATCAATAAACATAAGTTTCCAAAGGACAACTCAAGAGTTACAATGTTGCTTAAAAACCAATTTAATCGATTTCATGTGCTCTGCATTTGAAAATACAGCAACATTCCATAAAGTTAAACCTTTTATAATAAATGGCCTTAGCATCAAATAAGGGTATCTGAATATGAAAAGTTATCATACAGAGCAAACTACACGATAGCAATAGGCTAGATTTACAGGTCAGGGAAAGAAGATGAAGCAAGACCGAAATATTTTTTTATTGCAGAATAAAATGACGAAATGCATACCATGAGGCACCAATGTGGAACACCCTGTCTGAGACACACTCCACGGGCTCCATTCCTGACGGCCGTCTCCCCGCGCACAAACCTTGAACTGATAATCGACATTGGGGTCAATGTGCAACACCGTGAATTCTGTGTCAGAGCCAAGGTACACATCTTCAAAATGGCAAGTGGTACTCTTGCAATACTGAAGTCTGTAGTCTTGCGGGATGAAGTCTTCATCAACCTAAGCAAAGATAAATTACATTATCACCTGTCTTTTAAAACTCTTCCTTCTTTAAACGTTTGTTTTAACTAATTTGTTCTCTGAAAGGTTTGAAGCTCCTTGGTGTTTTGGGATTAGAAGCACACTGGGTATTAGCAAGAAGTGCAATGGACAAAATTGCAGAATAACTATTGTAGGATGAGTGGTTAGACACAAAATATATTTCCAAGTTTTGTACCAGCCAGTTAGGCAGGAATCCTGAGAATTCCAGGCCCAACGTATCTGGAAAAGTGATATAAATATGAAGCATGAATAGTCACATGAAATCCATTTCACAATGTGCCAGTTATAAGACCGCTATTAAATTAGTTACAATTTAAAAAGAATGCTATCTCAAATAGGAATCAATAAGTCACATAATAACCACTATTTGTTGTATTAATCACTATCCACATGCTATTCCCAAGGAAGAGGTTTTTATGTGATGGGAAATATCCCAAATCTCTACCACATATAGTTAGTCCTCAACTTACAACATTCATTTAATGACAGTTCGAGGTTACGATGGCACTAAAAAAAGTAACCGATGACCATTTGCACACTTACAATTGTTACACCATCCCCACTGTCATGTGATCAAAATTCAAATGCTTGGCAACTGGTTCATATTTATAACAGTTGCAGTGTCCCAGGGTCATGTGATCACATTTTGCAACCTTCTGACAAGCAAAGTCTATGGGGAAGCTAGATTCACTTAACAACCATGTTGCTAACTTAATAACTGCAGTCATTCGTTTAACACACCTGTGGCAAGAAAGGTGGCAAAATGGGGCAAAACTCACTTAACAACTGTCTCGCTTAGCAACAGAAATGTTGGGCTGAAATGTGGTCGTAAGTAGAGGACTACCTGTAATGTGTTTCTGCCCATCGCAAAATCACTACCAAGCACAACACAAAAGAAAAGGCCTAAGTGGTATCTGATCCTGAAAAGGCTATTAACTGACCTTGCACCACCGTACTAAGATACCACCAGGCTTCTCGATCAGTTCCTCTATTTGTATCGGAGGTCGAGATGCTACTGTTCCATGGCTGAAGATGTAGCTTTTCATTATTGTAAAAAAGGAGTCATCCCATTGAGCAGATAAGCTAGCCACATCAACCAGCGATGGCACTTCAGGTAAACTAAAGAGAGAAAACATAATCAATATACATAGCAGGCAAGGAACTGTTTTCAGTCAGAACCTTTAACGATGTTTGAAACTCTTGATTTGATATTTTTAAGAAAAATATCTTAGATTAATTTCTCTAGCCACTCCAATCCACATCTTATTTTCTTTATTTTTATCATAGAAAGAAGCACATCAAAACAGGTATAAAACATTAGGCTATAGATTTCTCTTCACCAACCCTGCCTCCATAAGTTTGAAGGCAGGGTTCTAAGCATCACCTCCTCTGTACCCATAGCTGTGCACCTGGTATTTCCCAAATAGAAAAATATAAACTTGAAAGGTGGTGAAGGTAGCATGAAAGAAACTCTGGATTGATTAAATTTCTCAGCCAAGGAAATATTCAGAAAATTCATTGGGCTGGTTTAATTATTGTCAATCCCACCGTGAAGACAATTTTCTCCCTTAAAATAATAATTTTGAAATTCTCAAATTTACACAGGTAGTCCTTCATTTATGACCGCTCATTTAACGAACATTTGAAGTTACAACACACACACACACACACACACACACACACACACACGTTTCTTAAAGTTACAATAGGCACACACACTCATGGTCATGTGGTAGCATTTGGAGTGCTTGGAAACCAGTTCATATTTACAGCCATTTGCACCATCCTGTGACTGCAATTTACAACTGTTTTGCTGGCAAAAAAAAAAATGGCCATTGAGGATAAATTCTCTTAACAAACACCACAAAAAATGTAAAAAACAAAACAAAACTAGATCTGGTTAGGTGATGCCTCGACTTATGACCATAATTCCAAGATCAATTATAGTCACAAGTCGAGGACTACTTGAACATTCTTTTCAGCTTTTCTAAAATATACATATATATATATTATTATTATTTTTTGAGTGCTCAGATTTCCTATTGGAATAATTCTGCACCTGGTTTGTTTATTTGTGAGATTGATAATAATCTCACTATCCAAAGCAACTCTAGTTGAAGATTAGTTTACTTGGTTACCCTTTTCAAAGGAAAGCTTTCCAATGTAAGTCAATCGCCTTTTGAATAGTTGTCAAATAATGCTATCTGACGGTCAGAAGTTGCTATTATAAGCATCAGTCCTGCTCTCTGAATAGATCCAAGCAGTCTAAACTGTACCTTGGAAACGGCAATTCTGCGTCATTCGCATAAACTACCCCAAGTGGAAAAAAGAGCCTGTACAACCCAAGGATACTTCTGTCAGCCACTGACTGTGAAAATCCCACCCCAATCTGTCGCTGTTACCTGTCCAGCTGAATATGCAAAGCCTTTTTTGTAAAACTGCAGAGCTTGTCACCGTTGTCCCTTGTAATTCCACAAATGGCATTTTCACCTGTAATGCAATAGCAGGAGATTATTACAAAGGACGGAGTCACAGCCAAGGACAACTCTTCCACAGGTTTCTGTGGCATTCACTTCTTCTTTGCAGACATTCATCCAAAGTGTATAATTATGGCCATCTTAACAGTACTTGGGGTCCAAATGCAATGGATCATTAAATTCTGACCACAGTGGAGAAATTTCCTGACAGAACAATCAACTAGTGCAGGGGTGTCAAACTCGATTTCATTGAGGGCCGCATTAGGATTGTGTTTGACCTCAGGGAACCAGGATGGGCGTGGCCAGCTTGATATCACTAGTGTTGGGGAGCGCCTGTGGTGGCCCAAAAACGAGGGAAAACGGGCTTCCGATCTCCATTTTCGGCTGGGGCGGCCTCCTGCAACCCTCTGCCAGCAAAAACGGAGTTCTTTTTTTTTTTTTAGCAAAAAATGCTAAAAATTAGGGATTGTTCAGATACCAATTGAAATCTGAAAAAATAACAACAGAGGAAGGGAGAGGGAAGAGAGAAGAGAGAGGAGAGGGGAGAGGGAAGAATGAGTAGAAAGTGGAGAGAAAGTAGAAGGGGGGAAGAAGAGGGAGTAGGGGAAAGGGAGGGGATGTAGGGAAGAGAAAGGAGAGGAGGGAAGAAGAAAGGAGAGAGGAGGGGGAGGAGGAAGGACTGTGGTTAAACTAAAGATGAAAATGGTGGAAGAACAATCCCGAATGTAGGGAGAGAGTGGGAGCGAGGTTTTATGTTTGTGAAAAATTGATTTGTAAAACTTTTTAAATAAAAAAAATAATTGTGACAAGAAATGTCATAAAATGGGGCAAAACTCATTTAACAAATGTTTTGCTTAGCAACAAACTTACGAACTCAACTGTGCTCGTAAGTCAAGGACTACTGTATTGGGTTGATAGACTGGCTTATCCAAAAGTTGATGCCTATGGTTTCCTTAGCTGAATTAAAATGAGAACTATGGTTAATTAAAGGCTGCCTGGTTGTCTGGATTACACCGTGAAAGAAAAAGGAAATGGTTTTGAAAGCAAAACAAAAACCCAAAAAACCAAAATCCTTTTGTTCCGAGTATGGATTTTTAAATGAAGCTGTAACAATTCAACTGTAGACTCACATACACTGACAAATCTATTTAAAAGGAGAAGAAAGGTTCCCTTTAGTCTCTGAAGTGTGTGAGTTATTGCAGAAAAGGCACGATATAAATCTAATAAATCCTCTTCCTGCTCCTCTGTTTTACTCTCAACTTCCTTTGGTATTTGAAAGGCTTTTGTGCCACATGTGGCATGTGTGGTAAGGAGAGCCTCGAAGGATAACACCACTTATATAATGGGTTGAAAACAATCCATTTTAAAGCCTATTTAATCCTATTTAATAAATAAATAAATAAATAAAATCAATCTCTCTTCCCTTTCACAGAAAATGGAATTTGAGAAGGATGGCTGTTATGTTTTAGATTTAATAATGGTTTAATTGCTGCAAATCAGCTGAAGCATTCAGACAAAAAGAGAGGTGAAGCGTAAGTCAATAAACAAACACAATGGGTAAAATTCATCTTCCAATAGAAAATAATATATGAAGTTCGGGGTTGAACTATGGAGTCCTTGAACTGTGGAGTCCTGAGAGCACCAATGACTTCACAAAATCAGTCTTTTTTGCCAAACGATCACTTCCAGTGTTTATTTGATCATCTAGGACCAGAGAGCAACTGCCAAGCTTCACTGAGTTCATTCTTAGACAAGGAGATTCTACTTACAGAAAGAAGCAAATGTTTAGCAGGTTTTGATATTGTAGTTCTAATTCTAAATATTTTCAATCAAATCATTTCACCACTACCAAATTGCAAGATTGAAAGAAAAGCAACATGCTGGTTCTCATCTCTACAATAGCATTGCTATGCAAGATATGTGATACAATCTCCTTACGCTAAGTACTCCCCACCCTTTATCCCTGAGGTTGGGTGAAGGAAGAAATGAACAAGAAAATGCTGACTAGGATGACATTACAACTTGCTTAATTAAGTATTATTGTGGTCTTGCAGAAGAAGGCCCAGGAGCAGCTATGACAAGCAGTTGCAAGACTGGTGACAGCTCTGAGTTACATATTCCATCCTTGTCCCAGTTCTGTCAATTGAAGTTCTTGCAATCTTATTCAACAGCCAAAACAATTCAACAGACATCTTTAATTTATTTTTTTGGATTAAGATATCCCAGCTCTGAATTCTAAGCATATCGATAGCTGTGATAATTTCCTGCACATCTAGCAAATTGTTCTGAAACTTATCTCACTGAATTAAAATGAACATATTGGTAGAAGAGTAGGGTTCACCCATTATGTGAAGCCATAATAGCAATAGCATCTAGACTTACATATTGCTTTGCAGTGCTTTACAGCACTGAGTAGTTTACAATGTCAGCATATTGCCCCCAACAATCTGGATCCTCATTTTACTGACCTTGGAAGGATGGAAGGCTCAGTCAACCTTGAGCCCCATCAGGATCGAACTCCTGTCTGTGGGCAGAGTTAGCTTGCAATATTGCAATCTAACCACTGCACCAACACAGTTCAGTAACATGCTTCATTGAGATTTTATTTATGTATACCAAGATACTATGGCCTGTAAAACCTCTTGATGTGTATACCTATTCTCAGACATTACATTTTTACAACAAATCACAGTATGTAGACCAGCCAATATGTATATAGATGGGAAAAGAAAAGACAGGGAGATGCATCAAGAGCTCCTTCCTCTTGATTGACAATAGACATATCATCTGCAATTTATTTCTGCTCAATGGTTCATGAACGTGTTTTATATACATGCTCATTCTATGCATAATTATCATTTATCTGATTGATGCCCTGCTTTTCCTACAAAAGCTCAAACTGACAAACACAGTATTCTCTGCTTGATTTTTTTCCCCCACAACAATAATGAGGAAGGATCAGTTAAATTATACCAGCTGCACCAATTTTACCAAGCAAGCTTTTACACCTCAAGGGTGGACCTGAACCTGGGTCTTCTCAGCTTGTCTAACATCTTATTTGTTCAAAGTATAAGCCACCTTGTTGTCCAAGCAAGTCTTAACCACACCACTTCACATGTAGAAGCGCTATGCAGAAAGGATTAATTTAGACCTCTAGACACACATGAAATATCTTTGCAAGATAGGTGGAACTATTAAATACAATAGTTCCAGTGACCATTAGGTTGATAGAAATCCTCTATGGTCCTGTCGTCCCCCCCCCAAAAAAAATGTTTTAAAAGCAGATTCTCCTACCTTCCTGGACAAGTTCATTGGCTGTCCCAACTCCTTGTTCTATGAGCTTCTGGCACTCATCCAAGGGCTTGATACTTTCCTGTTCTATGTTATCTACTTCCTGGAGCAAGGAGGCCAATCTTTCATCCAGCAACTTCTTCAAGGTCCCCTTTAAGTCACTGAAATGTTGTTCCAGCACTTCCCGGGTTTGTGCAGCACTGTTTTTGATCTGAAGGGAGACAAAGAAATCCGTAAGGCCTTGAAGGAGAATGGCTCAAAGAAGGCTCTCACCACACTGAATATGCTAGCAAGAAGGCTGCACAGCCTGCTTGGCCTTATCAACCAACTCCCTCACTATTGGCTAGGGTTATTCTAAGATGCAGTTTAACAACTGCTGCAGTGCCATGCTTTAAGCCAGGAGTCTCCAAACATGGCAATTTCAAGACTTAGGAACTTCAACTCCCAGAATTCCCCAACCAGCAAGTCTTAAAATTGCCAAGTTTGGAGATCTTCGCTTTGAGCTATAGATCATGGTTTATAAATCACGGCAGTTGTTACTTGCATCGCAAAACTCCCTCCAAATAAATCACATTTTAGCTTTGCATGATGCCCGATTCCAGATGTTTCTCTTCTCAATATTAACTCAAGAAGAAAACAGATAATGCAGATTAAGAAACAGCAGGAAATGAATTCCAAGAAGAATACTTTAATTTCAAAACAGGTATTTTGAAGCAACTTTTCACTGTTGTTTGGAAAACATCTTCCAGAAAGAATGTTTACCCTGGGGTCAGTTCCAGGTTCCCACACGCTCCTTTATATCCAGTCTAACAAGGCCATGTTCTCATGACATATAAACCACAGGAACGAGTTATTATGCATATCTCATTGACCAGAGTCAGCCTTGAACTCAGTACAGCTGCAATTTCAGATGAAATCAGAACTGAAACCTCCAAGAAAGCAATGCTTCAAAGTCCCACTTCTGCAAATCCAAAAAAGGAGCCATTTTAAAAGTCATGTTAACCTCTAAGTCTAATTAATGGACCACTCCTCGGGAAAGGAGAGGAAAAAATGATGGCCCGAATGTCGGCCTTCATTCTTTTTTGTGGTGTAGCATTTGATGCCAAAACAATCTAAAAGTAAGGAAAAAGAGTTCATAGTGTGAGACTAGGCTGAAGCTGCCATGTGCAGACATATAAGCAGAGTGTACGCCAGAAATCAAGAGGTAGGTAAGAAATAGATAGATAAGAAGGAGCAAATCTATTAAGGAAACAAAGGAAAAATATCACCTAAACCAGACAAAAGAAATTGGGCCAGAGCATGAGGGGAAACCCCCTCCCCAAATCCCATTAACAGCTACCAGACTTGAAAATCAAGGCAGGTGGAGCTGCCGATCTTGAGAATCAACAATGTGAGAATTTGGGGGGATAAAAGGCATCCTGAAGCCAGCCCACTCTTTGAGTCATCTTTGGGATCCCACCTTGGTGGCTTCCATCCTTCTGGCTAATACCTAGTTGAGAAGGACACAGGTGTGTATGTGTGCATGTCAGAAAGAGCAAATGTACATTGCAACCAGTAAAGTTTTGATGTTATTTTAAACTCACTAGATCTCCTTGTATTCCGAAAAAAATGGGTTGGGCCTCAGGGTTACATTGAAAGTGATTTGAGTGTGGCTATTGATCCTCTGAGTGTGTGAGTGAGTGACCATAAACCAAACCTAGGAGTACGTGTAACAATAACACGTATATCTGAAAATGAGTTAATTCCTTTTTTCCCCAGCCATTTATCTATGGACCTGATATAACTTAGTGCGAAAAGGCCTTAATGCAGAAATACAGATTAAAGTTGCTTTTCTTACCATTTGGAACTTCAGCAGCATGTTGTGTTGCTATCACAAAATGCCTACAAAGATGAATGATTGCAGCTGCAAATTTTTCTCCCCATTGACTGTTCTGGATATATTAACTAGAATGTTCTACATCTATAGCATCTCAATTTATAGTTGTCATTTTATCTGAGCAGTCATTCATCATCCCCCCCCCCCCAAACTCAAAGAAT
>JANHFM010003773.1:323017-347129 GCA_032468115.1 Grayia smithii
CAGCCAGCTTTGCTGGCTGGGGAATTCTGGGAGTTGAAGTCCACACATCTTCCAGCAGCCAAGGTTGAGAAACACTGTCTTAAAAAGTTGCTATTACTAACTGAGCATCTCACTCTGTTGCCAAACAAGGCCACTCTGCAGTTTCTGCATTTGACAGGACAAATCTTTCCTGCAGGATTCGGTTTAGTCCTTCAGATGGCAGATTCAGAACGGTGCCGTAGCCAATATTAAGTGCATCCTAAGGCCCCACAGTGTATATATCCCTGGTATCTATGGCTCTGCTGGAATATAGGCTTCCTAGTCGTTTCTGGAAAGGCAATGTCTATGCATGGCAACCTCTATTCCAGGCCTCCCCCCCCAAAAAAATGGCAAGAGTTTGCTCTTAGCCAGGAATTGGAAATACGCTGCCTTTGAATATTGGCTTTCTATTTGTAGCTCTCTCATAAATAGCTATTGACCTAAATTCTCCTTTAAAAAACGAAACACCGCTATCTTTCTGTACTCAATTAGACCGCAGGGAAGCATCTTGAAGGTGCAAGGTTCAATGCTGCTGGGTGGGAGGCTTTCAGTGGTTCAGTGAAGGTAAAGTTGCTTCTTCTATTCCTTGGAGAGTCCAGTTTTGGAGGGAAAAAGAAAAGACATCTAAATTCAGGAAATTCCCCCTCTTCTTAATTTCTGTTTGGCAACCTGGGATATTTAAATATTTGGAGAAATCTAAGCAATAGTGTATTTGACTTTCTTCCCTTGATTCTCTTAAGCATGTGTGTGTCGGTTGGGATGCCAGAGGTAAGGGTAGCTGTGGCTTAATGACTTTCAGTTAAAGAAGGAAACTGAATTCCAATTTTGTTGGGGATTAAGGAGGAGCTGCTTTCTGCTAGGCATATTCTGTTAGGCTTCTGTTTCTAAGCCCAATGTGGGTGGAAAACGGATTTTTTTTTTCCTTATGGGGACGTCAGCGTATCAGCACAGTCCCTTAAAATACAGTACTTTCCTCCTGGAAATCTGCCCAGCTTGACTCTACCCTTGCCTCGCTTCCTGACACCCCCCCAAATGTTCCCAGTTCCTATTTCTCTTGGTTTTGGCTCAGATTTCTCATGGTTTCTGCCCAAGGTCTCAACTCCTGTCCTTCTGTGTGTTTTCGCAGCCATGCCCGGTTACGCTGTATGTGCACCTGCAACAGGTGTACATTTTGCATCTGTCAGAACCTCCTCAACTCAGACTTGCTGCAATCTGTAAAGAACAAACTCTTCACCGCAGTTCTTAACAGGTCTTTGATTTTATTTACTAGGTACCAGCTGTGCTTGGAAATTACATGAATGAAACCCATTGCTGAACTTTATAAACCGACAGACCTACCACACCATATCCATTAAGCAGCCAAATGTCCTGCCAGTTATTGATTTATTTGCTACAGATGCTGTGTGACTTATGGATAGCACAAAAAGAAAAAGGAAAAAAAAAGAAAACAAATAACCAAACCCCAGTAATAGTAGCTATTAACACATCAAGGAAAATATCTTAACACTAAAAATTGCCTACCGCAGAGCTGCTATATCATCCAGCCCTAAAGGCTTTCCAAAATAACCAGGTCCACTTCTCTGACCACCAACAATGTTGGTACTGGCTTGGGCTTGGTTGGGACATCTTCCAAAGCAGATGGGCACCAACAGAAAAGGTGGGTCCCTGGCCCTCAAGGACTTCAAGAGGGCCTTCCTTACTAGAAACTACTGGGTGGAGAGAGACGGCTGGGAGAAGACACTCCCTTTGTAAATAATATTTTTTCTGTTCTCTTCAAGGTAACAAATCTTGAAGTACATCAGTCTGACTACTTGGCATCAGTTAAGTAATTGAGTTGAGTTGGCTTGTGAAAACAACACTCTTTCCAGGCATTCAGAAGTAATTGCCAGGAGAGTCTTCATCAACTTATAGTTTTCTTACCGACTCTGAGAAAGGAGTCAAACCTCATTTCTCCATCTAGAAAATCAACTTGTCAGTGAATCAAAACTTATCTCTGAAACCATGGTTTTGCCTCTAACTTGACAGTCAAAAAAATTAGTTGATTTTTGGGGGGGAAGATGCACACACATACAATGACACAAACATCCTGGACATTCATTACATTTACTTCCAGCTTTCAGACTATATACATTTGGTCCTTATAAATGGATATGGTGTGATAAGATCTGTGGCATTTTAACAACTAAGTCAACTCTTTTTTAACAAAATGCTACTTATATCTTTTCATTTTAAGAATGCACAAATGATTCTCTGCTCAGGATAGTCCACTGTATTGGAAAGAAAATTTAAGATAAAGAAATATCTAGTAAAAAATGTTCCTTGTCGCAAACAGTACTGCATCTCACTAATACCACATTGCAAATTATTTAAATGTTTTCATACAAACAGAAATGGGTTTAACCTGCTCTTTATTAAATGCATAGTCGCATTTGAGGCAGATTGGCCCAGGAAATGAATGAGAGTTCAAACCAGATTCCTTTTCAGTGATACTGCAGTTCCTTCTATGCCAGCATTATTATTTTATGTCCTTTGATTATGCATTTTGAAATATAAAGGTGGAATACATGAATGTCTGCTCCATTATTTCAGTGTGTGGAGGAATATAAAAGCATTGAAGTAAGATTCCACTGTGCAAGTTGTTCATTCCACCAGTGGCTGGCAATTTGGGAATTATATTAAGGGATTCTATTATTTATTTATTTTTGTCTGTTTAAAGGCAAGGGCCAACCATTTAGTCTTCCCTATAAATTAGGCAGACTGATAAGAGATCACATTGATCCCTATACTGTGCTTGACAGAAGGGTAGACATAGCATTATATTGTGATAGAAAGAAGTCCTCAGATCTTGGCCATCCTACCATTCTTTATGATAGACACTCAGAAAATCCACAAGAAAGTCAGGAAAGATGGACCCAGAGCCAGATAAGTAGAAACTGAGCTTTGAAGAAAAGCTGCTGTCCATCAATCTCCGCTTCACTTCCTGCCTTCGTGCTGAGAGAGAGGTGGCTGTTAGAAAAAAAAATATCTTCCATTCCCCCCCCAGAAAAGCAGCTGCACACACACACACACACACAGCTGGGAATAACTTCCAGCACAGCTGTATGGCCCTAGAGAAAGATGCAGCTGCTTTAATTAGGTATGAAGAGGCTGGTGCTTTCCCACTATTCTGAATCACCCTTTTTTTAGAGAATCTGCAGTCCTAATATATCCCTGAAATAAGAAAAATGCAAGAAAGTATATAATCATAGGTAAAATGGTTGAAAGTAATTGTACCATACTACTAAAAGTTCCTTTCTATCCATCTTCACTGGACTACGCTTCACTACGCTAAAAAGAAGAGTGTTTGTTTTAAAAACAGTCTGCCCTTGAAGATGATACCCCACTCATTATTTTGAATATGACCTAAAATAATAATTTAATATCTATTTTACAGCATTTGGGTCAGACAAAAGTTCACCTTATTCGAACATTTATATCTCTTAGTAGCCAACCATCTACTTCTGGAATGCTTGCAAGCATCCTGGAATAACAGTATCTTCCACATTTGATCCCCTGCAGCTGGTGTTTGTAGGCATGCTCCTCATAATCTGATGTTAGCCCTCAAGAACTCCATCCTCCATTAATCTATTCGTTCTCTTTTAAAGCCATCCAAGTTAGTGAGCATTCATCACTACGGGCTGTGGGAAGGAATACTTCTTTATGTCACTCCTAAATATTCCAGTCAGTTTTGCAGATAACCTCTGTTCTTGGTGTCCTAAGAGGGAAAAAAGCATCTACCTATATAAGTATATATAGTTTTATACACCTTGATCAAATACTTTTCAGCCTTGGTTATCATTCTTTTTTTTTTTTAATTGAATTTATATCCCACTTTTCTCCGGAGACTCAGGGCAGCTTACAATTTCTTAAGCACAAATCGATGTGCTTTTTAGCCATAGCCTTCATTCCTTGTATATGCCTGTTTATTAGGGCTTTTGCCCCCTCCCCCCAGCGGCATTTTTACAAAGTCATCTTATTGCCGCCAACAATCTGGGTCCTCAGTTTACCTACCTCAAAAGGATAGAAGGCTGAGTCAACCTTGAACCTGGTGAGATTCAAACAGGCACTAATTGCAGACAGCTGGAACTAAGTGGAAGCACTTAGCCAGTGCACTAATTAAGTGCACCACTGAGGCTCTTATAATTCTTATAAGCTAAAAGAACTCCAAACACTCTTTTCTCATAAGGAAGGTGTTGTAGCTTGCTGATCATTTTAGTTTCCTCCTTTTGCATCCCCCTCCCCCCGCCCTTTATATCCTCTTTCAAATATGGTAAGCAGAAGTGTTCAGAGTTTACCAGATGTTAACGTGCTATAGATTTATCTTAGGGCTCAGTGTTGATTGTTTTATTTTCATTCCCTTTCTTAATGATCCCTCACATGGATTTTGCATTTTTCATAGGTGAAACATGTTAAGTCAGCAACTTCATTGAAATATCCTTTATAACCTTCGGATCTTCTTCCTAATATATTAAACCCCGTCAGTGTTATGCTGCCATTCACATTACTTTTCACTTACTTAAAGTTGCCCTGTATTTGCCATTTAATTGAACAATCACTTCAAAAAGATTCTTTTTCTGATCCAATTTTGAGAAGCTGTCCAAATGGTTTAAGTGAACAATTTTTTTATATTAAATAAACTCCCACAAAGTCTTCTGAGATAAATCAAACAGTTTAGTCCTAAGCTCCTCATCAATTGAACTCCGTTTCAATTGAACTTAAGGCCAACAGTATTTGGAGGGAAGAAAGATCACTTTCATCTCCTCAGTGTCAAATCAGATTAAAATGAAATATCCAAATATCCATTCCGATCGTCTCTAAACCAAATAAAATAGATACAAAGGGCTTATTTAATAGTGTAAGGCACTTAACCAACCAAATAAAAGAAGTCAGTGGGACATCTTAACTCTTGACCAGCCTTTCAGACAGCTTTTTTGGGGGAGCATTGCCTTCCAAAAATATGAAATCCAGTAAACTGGTACACACTGAAGAAATATTAGATCTGTCTATATTGTTTGACGTCTTTAACGATTAATTCACAATAGACCTGAGGCTTAGACTTGAGGGCTGACTGGAAAAAGCCACCTGATTCTTAGCTTTGGGTTCTCTTGTAGTGGTAGAAATTATCTTTATCCAAATGTCTTGCAGAAGTCTGCAGCTATAGGTGAAATAATATCATGGTTAGCCATCAGCCTAATCTGTTGGGTCACAGAAGCATTTCCTTCCTCTGCTATCTCTAAAATATTTGCTGCCTGGTCCTTTTAAAAGCAAATGAAATTTCATGCTAAGTTACGAGTTTCTGATTTAGAAGGAAGACATTTAAGTTCACCTGTGATGGTGTGACTTGGTCATATGATCTGTAATATTCCATCAAAGGAAGGATGGGATCTATTCCATTTTTCTCCCCATCCATTGGCATTATCCTGTAATATGATTGATCCCACTTCTCTTTCTCTTTCTTTCCTCTGAACCCTGAGTTCTTAGAAATTTTTAAAAATAATTTAAAGATTATTTTGATTTTAAAAATATTTCATCAGAAATGTTGCTGAATGCTGCATCCCATTAGTTTGAAGATGGTTGTTAGCAGAGAGCTTTGTAAGTTCTTTTGTATGGAGACTGAGAAAGAAATTTTTTCTTGTCTTCCCTGAGACATTTACCTAACTAAGCTTAGAGGAATGCCTTTTTTCCAGATATGCCTTTTACCAGCACTCAAGAAAAACAAAATTGTTAGCCGTCTCAGTAGGGCATATTCAATCTTGATCCATTAGAACAACTTTGTACTGCTTGGAAGATGCAGCCCCTATTTTTTCTACATGCGATACCCTACTTTTGCACACAACTTAATGGATTATGGATGGATAGAGGAGGTCCCACAGTCAAAAATATAGTATGTTATCAATCTCTTTGGAACTGAACTAGCTACAACCAGAATTCCTTTTGACACATTGTCGTCCAGATTGTCCACATTTCATTGGGTAACACAATTCTTATTAGGCATTTTTTGCACAGCTGTGGTTGTGTTAATTTCACTAACACAATGTAGTTATATACATCTCTTTTCAGAAGTCCCAATAAGAATAGGAGAGCCCAGTTTTATTTTCAATGCCATTGAATTGAAGCTTAAATGAGTGAGAATCATTTATACTTCAAAAATGTATTCAGATGAAGAAAATGCATTCCACTAGTTGTAGCCTTTTTTAAAAAAGGGATTTATTGACCTTTAGTCTATAAATTTAATTAGATGTCACACTCACTATAAAAAGAAAATAATAAGAGAGTATTAGTAAATTTGCTGTCATTGTGAGTAAATTAAAGGTAAAAAAATAGAACTTTTAACAAGGGCTTTAGCTCCCCAGGACTTCCAATTGAGGCAGGGAGATCTATCATTAAAAAGTTAGGATTTCATTTATTGTGAAAGTGACTCCATTGAGAGACACAAATTGTTGATTTGAACTGCCCAGGATTTCTTCCTCTACAGGCTTCAAAAGAAGAGGGGTTGTATGTAAAGCAATAAATACCGCACATAGTTTAGGAAAAGAAAACATTTGACCATGCTGGATTATTTTGATTTAATTTGTTTTTTCCTCTAGGTCTTCGTTTTCATTTCTCTGGCTGGCACTTACCCTCCTCTTGCTGCATTCCTGTGCATCTTTTTAAAAATATTACATTTCTAAGTATATTTTCTAATTCATTGTGTGCTTTCGAACCATTGGCTTGGCGTTTGCTTTTTTCTATTTGCATGTGCCATGAATGGTAAAGACTGATTTACTATTTGTGCCTCTGCCTCATCATCTTAAACAACAAAAAGAAAGAAAGAAAGCTCATACTTCTCATAGAATTTTCAAAAAATTAATGAGAATATCCCAAAGGTGCTTTTTCAAAAGGCAACTGGACTTTCTTTGTTTTCCCTTGAAGATGTTTCGTTTCTCATCCAAAAAGCTTCTTCAGTTCTTGGATGAGAAGTGAAATGTCTTCCAGGAAAAACCAAGGAAGTCCAGTTGCCTTTTGAAAAAGCACCTTTGGGACAACCATGACCTGGATGACTGAGACTCTCCATTAGACATTTAATGCATATACTTTAATGTTGAAGTCCCCAAATATTTGAGCCAGCTGGAGTCAAGAATTTGAGAACATGTCATGGGCGTGCTCACAAAATCATTATTTGTTATCTTGGCTTTTTGGGGGCAGGGGGTACTTAAGGGGCATATATAATCTTTTCCTATTTTTCCACATTGAAATAGAGCAGTACCCCAAAGTAGCAAGGTGAATTTTCATGAGTGAAGATAGATTTAAAGCTGGGTCTTGCTAATGACAGCTCAATACTATTGCACCAACTTTAAGTCTCCTAGTTGCCCTAGAGGGCATAATGAGGTCCACAGCACCCATTAATCTTGTCTAGGCAGGCTGACCCTCTTCCAAAAACATGTAAATACATGGTGGGTGCAGCCATCCACAATTTTTAACTTCTACGTGCCTGTATGAAACCCAGCTTTTCTCTCTTGGAAATAAAAATGGCGGCCCAAGTTGGAGGTTTGTTGGAGTATGCTTGCTTCCATTTAATTTTTTTAAAATTAAAATAATATTTAAAACCTAAGATACAATCATGGGAAAAGAGCCTGAGAGGTCTTTGGATAAGCATCATCCTGCAAGGTTAGGAACCCAGACCTTAGTGAGTTATGTTGTTGGATCAATTCGAAAAAGGGAATCTCCATTGGGCAGTATTCTGAGCATCTGAAATTGTCTTATTCAAAATACATTTTTTTGTAAACAAAATGCAAGTTTTGGTGAGAGGATTTAATTTGAGTTCATGGAAATGAATCCGATGAATAATTGAAAGAGGCTTACTATCAATAATTGAGAGGAAGAAAAAGCTAACTACATAATATTGGGATTACACACAAACAGATACACACACACAGACACTATGCTGGAAAAGAGCTTTATCCGTACTGGTTTTTTCCCATACAAGTTGTCCTGTGTAGTTTTGTAGAGAATTCCTCCAGCATCGGCCATTCCAGTCCTTTGGCTTCTTGATCCACAAGTGCCTTGTCATTGTTGTCTGCGTTAGCATATCTTTCCCACCATGTTCCTGATGTTTCTTTGATGTCCCCTTAATCATGGGATTAGCCTTTATGTGCTACTTACCCTGCTGGGCTCCAGATTAGGTGTATCTTCCTATTTGTAAGGGAAGCCAGAGGCAAATGAGTGGGAGGCAATAAGACTATTCTACCTGTATTTGCAAATAGCATACGTAAACCAGCATATACCCAGTCTTCATAGTGGGTGGGTTTTGGCCAAAAAGGATCTACCAGTATATGTAAGTTCCTGTTAAATTCAACACGTAAAGGTTGCAAATGCAGAGACATTTTTTTTTTAAAAAAAAGCAGTTTCAGCACTGATTAGCCAGTAACTAAAACACATTACTTTATGGTTGGTACTTTCAGATAAGATGCCAACATATTTTGAAAGATAAAATGAAAGATAAAATCTAGAACTATCATTCCACTGCAGTTTATTATACTGGGAGGAGGGTGACACTGATTTTGATATTTGACGGCAGATCTCTTAATATTTAGAATTCTCCAGTGCAGGGATTCAAGAGTCCAGTTACAACTTTTGCTAATTTCAAATTTGTGACAATGGGATAAGAATTCAACAATATACCAAAAAAATAGTTGCCTTGCTTCTGCGTGGTCTTTTTTCCCCCTAGGAACTGTGCAAATTTAATAATTCTTCTCTGTTAATTTTTTGAACTAATATGGAATTGATTTATATCTTGACACTTTGCTTTTGAGCCCAGTGACTATAATGTCGAAATAATAGATGGCTAAAAATTAATGTGATGAAAAGAGAGGCAGCAAATACAGTTTTTGCTTGTGGAGCCAATTCAAACAAGGCTTCTACTTGATTGTGTATGTTTTATGCTTTAGCACACACACACACACACACGCACACACGCACACACACACACACCATCGTTCCCTCTAGATGAATTCCATTCCCAGCAATCTCTTCACACATTAATTTCAAAAAATGGTTCTGAAATAAAGAACTTTATTTATGAAGGGGTATTTATTGGCCCATAGTGACTATCCAAAGTGTGAAGAGATCCACAGAATTAGGACATCCTGCTGAGCTCTGGCTGAGGCGAATATGAAAGGACTGGTCTGCTCCTGGAGTTCCCTTTCTTCTGCATGTTAGAGAAGAAGAGCTTAGAAATGCCAGTTTCTGCTTTGATTGATCATCCAGGCTGACAAACTGAGTTTAATTGCAAACAAAAAAATATTAAGCTGTGGCTTGCTTTTTTTTTTTTTTTTTTAAATGGGCTTGTTCAAAATGGGACAATGTTTATTTTAACCACAGTTTTGGAGTTCTGACAGTTTGGTAAATTACAGTTCAATTATGAGTGGAGGGCAACCTTTCAACATTTTTAACCTGCAGGAAGAGGGGGAAAAAAATGAGAACAACAGGATCTGGAAGTGGGGTAGCTTTTTGGTGTCTCTAAATTGCAAGTATGCAAATATCTTTTGAGCTTGAAATGATTATTTCCCAGCTAATAGAAACCTTGAACATAATTAATTGATAGGGCGCGCATAGGCGTTTTTTTACTTTAGTCTGTGTCCTTGACTATAAAAAGTAGTTAGGATTCTCCTCCTACTCCCAGCGTGGGATATAATATTGGAGAGAAATACCTCTGCTTCTTTAGTAATGTGAGGCGAGAACTTTGTTAACCCGTAGCCAGGTCCCAGGTTGTTTTTGTGAGGAATGGCCTTGTATTGGATCCAGGAATGGTCAAACACTCCAATCAGAATACCCCTTTCCCATAGGCTTTTGCATTAATCAGCTGCTGTGCAGGAATTTGCTACTAATATAACATTATACTTGCTACTATCCGGCCTTTGCAATAGATCTGTTCTTCAGAATTGCATGTCTACAAAAATGTAATGCAAAGACAAAGCAAAGTAGAAGAAGAATTCTGGAAAGAAGGGTTTTTTTTCTCACGTGGGATAGAAAAAGGAGGACACTTTGATGAGAGATTTATATGTCCTTGGGACTTGTCACTAATTTCCATGCTACTTTATTAACCTGAACTTTACGGCCAAGACTTTCTGATTAAAAAAACGGATATTGAAACTGATTGTAAGTCATGTTGATGTGTAACTTCCTGTTCTGAGCCATGCTGTGAACTGCCATCTGTGTGCATGTGTGTAAAAAGGTTGAGAGCCCACCTAGATGAGTTGGGTGCCTTGCTGCTGTCAGATGAGGAGAGCAGTATTGTTCACCAAGTACATGCCGTCAGCTCAATAGAGGATTCCATCTTCATGGAGTCATCCCTTGATCCACAGTTATTGGAAGACAGGTAACTCTTTATAGAGAAGAAATCCAGTAAATGTCTTGCTGTGAGAGATTGGAAAGAACTAACCTATCAGCATCTATTGCCTGATTATCTGTTTCAGATCACATCCCTTAAGAACCAAACTTTGAAATTAACTGCAGATAGTCTTGTACCTGCCGGCTTTGCTGATTGCTAGCAATAAACAAGCAAGGCCGTTGAATATGCAAAATGCTAAATGTGTTGTTGCCTGGATGTCTGAAAAGGAACACCCATTTTGGTCTGATAAACTGCCATTTTGTTGCAGATTTTCTCCAATTGTGGTTTTGTCCAATCTTGTTTGCAGCTGACCTCAAAAGTCTTCATGCTGTCCCCCGAATACCCAGTTCAGATGATAGGGGAAGAACTAGAGGCAAATAATCTGAAAGAGTGTTATTTTTTTTAAAGATAATAGTTGGATTTTTTTTCTTGTTAAAATAAAAGTTCTTCTCATAATAATCAGGTTATATTTCTTTCAGGGATAATTCTCAATTCTGGTTCTTCCTATATGTGCTGCCATTTTGTGAATGGCTGATTCAGTAATTTTCAGCCCTCTTAAGTGGATGGTAGATACTTTCACAATCTTTGGTAATAATATATTAAGTAGTTCTTTAAATTATACTTTGGAATCTGCTCTTCTGAAGGTAATGGTGTATACTTTTGTAGGTTTCCCATTATTTCTGATTTAGTTTTAAAAGTGCCTAGGGCAGGGAATTCTTTCTTGTGTTCTATTCTGTAATGCAGTCCTATATCAATTCTGTAATACTCAATTGAGAATCACTGTGCCTTGAACTAAGGTCATTGCAAAAACTCCCTGCTGATAGCTTTTTATCTGTTGCATTATGGTCGGCTGTGTTTTTCATGAAAGCTAACTGAGCATGCTCACAAACTGGCATGCTGGCAGGCTTGGATCATTGGTTTTTGGTTAATTTTTGCTATTTTGATCTTAAATTTATAGTTTTCTTTCATCCTCCATACTGTTCTGTTGCATTTTGGATTCACCTGTTTAATATCTGTGTTTCATTAACTATTTGGTGTGCCTAACAGTTTTATTGTGTGGTGATGTTCAAGATTATTTTCTGTGGTTAGGCCTTCTGCCTTTGGATAGAAACACCACAACAAAGAAGCTAGTACATAAAGTCACTTGGGTAGTTAATCGGAAGGGACAACTTTGCTGAAAATGCTGACTAGTAAGCAACACAGCATATATTAGGTTTTCCTTTTTAAGCCATCTATATTTAGATGATTCTAGAACAGCAGCTCCCCCCCCCCCCCAATCTTTGGGGCACCAGAGGCTGGTTCTGTGGAGAAAGGTTTTTCCGCAGACCAGAGAGGGTGTGGTTTTGCATGCTGCCTGCATCCATGGATGGGGCTTCGCTTGTTTGCGTGGCCCCGTTGCTGGCATGCCACGGACCGGTGCTGGTCCACAGACCAGGGGTTGAGGATCCCTGTTCTAGAACAGTCATTCCTTGATTAGATTGTTAGTCCTTTTACAACTACAAGTTAACAAGCTATGCACTGCCCAATGCCCAAATCTTCAGAACAGCATAAAAGCAATTGGCTTAATATTGTGGGATAAGCCTAAATGTGATCTATTTACTTTACACAGCTGTGAAAAGTTAATGGAAATTATAGATTGGTCAGATTGACCTGTTAGCTGAGTTGAAACATAACCCTTCTTTTCTGAATAGGCAGAGCAGAACATTCACTCCCCTACGTTACATCAAAAACATTTAGTTCATAAATGCCTTAAAAGAGTACATAATAGATCTCTGAAAGTGAGCTTACACATTTTGATGCTTGTATATATCCCAATATTTGTTAATTTTTTTTTTTTTAAATATTCTTTGTATTTCAGGCACGTGACACAGGCAGACCTCAAGAGCTCTACCTTTTGGCTTCGAGCAAGTTTTGGTGCTACAGTCTTTGCTGTTTTGGGCTTCGCCATGTACAGAGCATTATTAAAACAGCGGTGATCTGGAGGAAAGCATGTTTTTTTGGGGGGGAGGGGCTTATTCAAAGTGAGGGGGGAATCTTTTATGTACATTCTAAAATCTGCTAGAAATATTTATATATGCAAAGTACTTTATTATTTGTAATTCATGGATAAGATTATTTTAAATAATAGTTCTAAACTTGCAGTATTGCAGAGGGTGTGGAAAAGAGGATTTGCATTACAGTGGCTACTCTTGGCTACACTTGTAAAAGCCAAAAGGGAATTATTGTAAAATAATTTGTATATATATACATATATATATATATATATATATTCAGGCAGGGAGGCCTAATGTCCCCAGAGGTTATTAGAAATTCCATTCGTAAATGTTTCAAATAGAGTGAAAGAATTGCACGTAGGATTTGTTTTCGGCAGTATAAGTTCAGAATCAGCGTTCATGTGTTTATTTATTTCACTGGTATTGAAAGTTCTTCCTGGATATACCAGGTTTGAAGACTGACTTTTTAAAAAAAAAACAAAATCCCTTTAATAATTCAACTTTTCTTGTAGCCACTGCTCATATGTTACAGGAGTTTTCTTCTGTGGCAGATTTGATTGGGCTTGAGCTGATTATTCCTTGTGCAGCTAATTGTGCCTCAGTTCAAGGAAAGAGAGAGAAAGACGGTATTCCCTTGGTTAAATGAAAAGGAAGTATCATCAATGAAACGCATCATCATCTGACACCATGTGCCGTTCTGCGCATCTCTCATCTTCCACTTGATGTTTTATAGCCTTTTCCAGTCCCCTGGGCAATGTATTATAATTGTTTATAATTCACCAGAAGTCTGTGTTTCATTCCCTTAGTTTGGAAAGTCATTACCTGACAAGCTCTGTGCGGGGGTGGAACTTGAAGTAGAAACATCTCGTGCTTTACCCTTCTTGGCCATAAATGAATTGCATGGTTTGTACTGCATCTTGTATTTGGCTGGAATGACCTGTAGGTGGCATTTTTAAATCTACCAAGAAGGTTTACTAAATGGAAGTTCCTCCTGTCCAATCTATTTTCCCCATCAATGGCCTTTTCTGGTATTTCAATAAATAACTGTACTGTGCTATGTTTTGAATGTTTGTTCTTGTAGTATTGATCTGTATTTGTCCTTGATTCCCAGCCTAGAACTGTTTTGCCTCTTTAGGCAGATTTAGATTTCTGCTCAGTTATTAATGTCAGTAGGCAAGCCTTCGCTAGCCACTGTCCATACTCAATGGATGTCAGCTTAAAAGGGGAAGTGTTTTGTTTTTTTTTAATTCCCAAAAGGGAGGAGGAGGAGAGGTACTTTGACAAGGTAGCATAGATGACAAAGTTTCCTTACATAATTCCTACTGAAGAAACTACACAAACTAAAGATGAAGTTTTGGTCACACTGTGTCGAATTGGAAAATAGAGTCCTAAGAGCAGAGTGAGCGATTAGCACTGTATGACATTTAAAACATAAGACGAACCCTACTGAATCAGGTCATCAGTATTCTGGGCCCTACGGTGGCCTTCCAGGACATGGATACAAAGAAGGACCTGCCGAAATGAAGAAGAGTGAAGAAAACTCTACTGGCTATGTCCCTTAGACAAGAATACAAAGATGCAGGAGGGAAAGGGCATAAAACAAGTTAAATCTATAAAGTTCTGTTCTTACTCTGTGTGTCTCTGTGTTAACAAGGGCTTTCTTCCAACATCTAGCCAACTATTGTCTACTTCATGGATGATAGCAGGTATTATTGTTGTCTTCGTGGTAGCAGAGACTGGTCTGCATTTTGCCACCTGTGTTTTTTAATGTGCGATACTGAAGACGGTGTTGAGTATTGCGTGGCGTTTATTGATCAACTGAACATCTCAGGCTCAAATAAAATTTGGGACGAGGGTCATTCAATTCCCTAGTAAACCTGCTACATGTATTATGTTCTTTGAGGATTTTACTGGGTTTTTTTTTTTTTCACAGAATGCTTCTGTATTCACCTCATTTGCTATGTTACAAAGGGAAAAATCCAGTATTGTGCAATTAGGCTTCTACTCATATAATTTAATGTTGTCTCTCTCTTTTCCTTCCTCCATTTCACTTGGCTCCGTAATGTCTCCCCCCCCTTCAATATTTAAGGTTCAGAAAATCAGAAGCTGTTTTGTTAATGGAAAACCAGCATTAGAACCATCTCTCTTGGTCCCCTTTCTTCCTTTACTTAGAAGCTGTCTGCATTCTGCATTACATCACTGTTTCCATGGAAATATTCTGTAATAAGTATGTTTGTCCATGAAACAGACAAGAGAAGAATATTGGACATTGCCCCAAATATTGAGACAATTCAAAAGTGGAGGCTTGGCTTAGGAAATCTTACTAAATATCTTTTTTTGGAAACCTGGGAGAAGGACAGTGGTCTTTACAGAGATGTGAACTCTTTTCCAATCACATTTTCTATTTCTTCTTTTAAAAAATCAGCTATCATACTGCCTCTCTGCTTTACACATTTCTACTACCCCGTATGCTACCTGATTTTACTCTCAGCAAGAAATAAGAAAGGATGTAGATATTGCCATGGTGATATATGAAAATAGCTTTTTCCAAACGACAGATTGCTAAATCTGGCACTGGCAGATGGGTATGTAGTAGCTGATCAGTACTTAGGAAGGGAAGTATAAAGACATTGGTTAAAATGTAATAAAGATACTTCTGTTTTCTCCTATGAGATAACATTGATATTCAAAGGTCTGATCTGGAGCTTTGCCGAATCTTCCTTGATTGATTTGACATACAAAATCTGGAAAATTAGAGGAGCAAAATGGACAATGGATGGACCAGAATTTGAACTACACAAAAAGATCTTAAGTAATATCTTGTGTCCTATCAACTTTTTGTATCGCCAGTCCCCGCAATTTCTCTCAAAGGTTTGACTCCCACCATGAGGGATAAACTCACTTTTCCTAAAGAACCACATTTAATGTTTATAGATAATCCTGTTGTTACGTGTATCATTTTCTGTAACCTTCAGGGACTTAAAATTTTAATATCTTGTCTTCTGTCCCAACTAGATTGCTAAATCCCATTGGGTAGTTACCCATAGCTGTAAATACAAGTTGTTTGTTCAGACGTTCCAAACAAAAAGTTATCTGGATAAAGTTGGGAAAAGTGCCCCATGATTCATGATGTCCTGTTACTGTACTTGCATCCCCAGATAGGGATGCCCAAATCTTATTGGCTACTGTATTGTTGTGGGCTAAACTCCAATTAGTGTTTGAACCCTTATTTCTGCTTCAGTTTGTCGCATTAGATTAGATTCTTGTGCTGTTGCCTTCATGAAGCTCCTCTTAATAGCAATTGAGTAACTTTACTTGTGGTGATGGTGAGAAAAAGTGACCTAACTTGCACTGGTTACACACCTTATGGGCCAAAGAGATGTGCTTTTGAGGTATTAGGTGGACTTCAAGTGTTCTGGAACATCATCTCTCTTTCTCTAAGTATAGCCTTTAATGATTATCAAGAATTTTTTCTTTCTCTCATTTTGTCTGCCAAATTCAGAGAACTGCCATGCTCTCTTTCATTGAGGGAACAACTGTTTCTTACATTTGTGGACAGGAATTATGAGACATTCCGCTTGGGATTGATGTTACACAGCCAAGATTAGAAACAGCTATGTCATAGCTTTATGTCTATATAAATAACTACATTTTGTGGAGTTGCTGCATAATTGACACATCTTATCCATCATCTCTCCCCCAGAATATCAAGATTCTGGCTCTTTGCCCAGACCCTGCTTTGAGTGATAGCCTGTGGATACTTGTTGAGACATCCTAGAAGGACAACTGCAGCACTGGTTGTTTTGTTTTTGTTTTAATGGGTTTTTATGGTTTTCTAGTTTCAAATTTGTTGTGAGCCACCCAGAGTTGTTCTGTTTTAAAAATAAAGAAATGGGTAATCAATTGAGTGTCTCCAGATGCTTTGGACTAGGACTTACATACACTTCTGGCTGTGCTAGCTGGGAATATTAAGAACAGAAATCCCAGCCAACCAGCAAGCACCAGCTCTCTCTTACCCCAACTCTGCGATTAGCTAAATATTTATGGTTACTGTGAGAGAAACAGATGGAGAAAATGTTTTTATGTGTTCTGTCACATAGAACCAATCCTCCTTTGGCAGGCAAGAGGAGAGGATACACATCCCCTGGCTTCTAGTCAGAGTTGAGAATATTCAAGCCCATAGCTGACTAGAAGAACAACACTTCTTTGATCGCCACTGACAGGCGCCCACGACAGCCAGTGAAGAAAGGTTGCCAGCAGTTTTAAGAAAAGAAAAGAAAAGAAAAATGTAGTACCAATCAGCTGCCAGCTGAGGGCAGCCTGGTTTCAAAAGCCTCATTGATGCTTTCAGTTTCTGCCTACTTGTTTCTCCTTTCATGACGCTAATTTAAGAGCCACTCTTGTATCAAGGGCACAAAGGTGGACATTGTAGAAGATGGTGATTTGCTTGTTTCTGAACAGTCTTAATTGCACAAAGCAGCATTGAACCTCTAATTTGTTCCCCAGTTCATCTCCTTGGAACACACTGGCCCGTTTGCATCACAGCTTGAACTTAAATGTCACTCATGAGCCATTCCTACCTTCTTCCGTCTGGCTTCTTTCTGTTAGGTCTGTTCAGGGCACACAGAATGGATGCATTGCTGATTACTTTTTTTTTTTAGATGATTTTTGCAAGAGTGTCAAGTTACCTGTATGCGCAATTCAGTGCAAGTGCACGACTGGCTATTTACATATTGATGTGAATCTATTTACAGATTATATTTGAATATATCCAAACCTGTAAAGGTTGAAATCTCCATTACGGTGTGTCCTAATTTGGGACTCTACCAATTGGGACTGTACCAATTCTGCTTTTTTTTTTTCTTTTCTTCCCTGATTGTTACTTGCTGGAATTTTCTCAGCTCTTAACAAATGTTCCATTCTAATGGAATAGAAAAACCTGCAACAGGCACCAAGGTCCTAATGTTCGGATCGACAGCTTATTCTGCTACATTTAAATTGCTGCAGAAGGGAGGGAGGGTCTTTGACTAAAGCAATCCGTTGTGACATCCTCATTCACATCCTACCAATCCGTGGGCAGAACAGTATTAAAGTATTAATCTCATGCTGCATTAGATCGTTGGTTGCTGTTTCTTCTTTTTTTTCTTCTTTTTAGTTGTGCTGCATCAGTTTTTTCCCCTCCATTTCTGCAGCTGCTTTTGCAATTAATGAGGTTATGGAGGAGGAGAGGGGGTTGATAATGGGAAATAGGTTTTGGAATTTAATAGAAACAGTGAGTGAGCAAAGGAAGACAGTTGTTAATAACAAGTTGCCCTTCACAAGGAGAAAAGGCGACTGACAAACTAATCTTTCCACGGGTTGATTAGGAACAAAAGGAAAGAAAGTCAATCAAGATCTGCGTCCCAGGCAATATTAGGCAGGGTCTGCTAAAATAGCCTAATATCAAACAGGTTTTTTGCTTTTTACCATGATGTGACATAAATAAAGGGAGAAAAAGTGGAAATAACCACGTTTTTCAGTATGGATCATTCCGAAGATGAAACGGAAGATCAAGGATTTTGCCAGCTCACTTAAGTTAGAGCAGGGATCCCCAAAACTTTGGGACCAGCGGACATACTTGGAGCATTGAGAGTCGGTTTGTCCCAAAACAGCTGCCACTGTCAAATTTCCTGGAACGAATGGGTTGAGGCTAAAGGAGGATTGTCCAATTCAAGGCCCTTTACTATTAGGAGTGCCAAATTCCAGATTACCTTTCAGGAATCTGTTTTCTTTTTCTTTCTTTTTTTTGACAGAAAAAAAAGATCCAGAAACTAAAGAAATTGTAAAGATTTGAAACAGCCGCACCCCAAGCTAAATTGCATATTTCCCATCACAGAAAGCAATAAAAAAGTCCTTCCCAAGACTGGAGGGCTCAGAAAATACATGCCAAATTGTATGGCCTTTTTTTTTGTCAGGGTTGCTAAGTGAATTGATGCAGGTAAGTGCATCGGTTGGGTATTAAACAAATTTGACTTGGCCCGTGGATTGCTTGTCAGAAGCTGGTTGGGAAGGTTGCAGGTTGTGATCACATGACTCCAGGATGCTGCAACTATTGTAAATATGTGCTAGTGTCAAGCAGCCCAGTTTTGATTTTGTGACTGGGGATGCTGCAACAGTCATTAAGTGCAAGGACCTATCATAAGTTACTTTTTTTCAGTGCAGTTTTAACTTCAAATGGTTGCTAAATAAATCATTATTTAAGGGCTATCTGCATATTCAATCAATAACTGAAACTTGCTACACATTCAATAAATAAATAGTCCAAACATGCTTCAGATTTGATCAATATATACATAAATAGCTAGCTGGCTAGCATTATCTCAGACTGATGTTCTTGTTTTATTGGTACCTTTCTACAATTCCCTTATTTGCCTCACAAGGGCTTAGTTCATACCAGTTTCTAGAGATCCCAATAATATAGGTGTTTATTGTTTTACTAAGAGACCATAACTTGTTCCTTCACCCCAGAGTAATTTGGTATAGCCTATGATTTTTTTCCTTTTTTTTGTACTGGGCTGCCTCCAATCAAGCAAGTCAGCAAGCCATCTTAAATCTAAATTGCAGACTCTATCCTTCTTCGTCATATTTTTTCTCTTTTCCTAATGTCCAACCTGAAGGTGGATCACAACTCAAAGCCAAGATCAGATGAAGCCAATGAAATAGCACGTTTTGGAACAGAAGCAATTCTAATGTGCCAAATGAACTAGGAGGGTGAGAATTGCCTACATACGAACAAACGTCGGAAGATGTTTTCAATATTAGCACAAATATATATTTTTTCAGGAGAATCTGCTTTCAGGACTTCACAGAATAAATTTACTCCTCTGTTTTGAACAGCAGTTGGATTTGCAAAGATTAGCAAATGAAACTTAGGTATGAAGGAATTGCTTTTTCCCAGCCGCTGTCTACAACATGAACTCTTCTCTATGATGAAGAAGTCCTTGAGGACAACAATCTTGGAGTGTAGCAGAAGGTGCTGGCTTGCTCATCGCTTGGCAAAGAGAGGCCAGATGGTGCTGCCTGCACAAAGCATTCTGACCTCCCTGAACCATAAAGGCTGGGGGACTGGTGAATAAAACTGGATTAGACCAATGTGCTGGAGTAAAAAGGAACAATCATCAATAGTGAAGCCATCTCTCTTAGGCTTTCAAATCTATTTCAAGGATAAAGGGAAGGGAGGAAAAAAAATGAGAAAACGAAAAAGCTCTTATGAAAACTATTGGCAACAGTTCAGGTGGAAGCTGAAGCTGAGACAAAGAAATAGTTATTTTCCTTTGCTGTTTTTGCTGCTCTGCAGCTTGGTGAATCTAGCATGGTCCTTTAGCTTTTGAGATGCTCAAAACATTTTCCCAGACTTCTTTTTTTTTTTTTTTAAGGAAAGATCCTTTACCCTGAGCTCTTGTTCTGTTGCCACTTTTATGCAACTGCAATAGATTAGTTTTGCTTCGGGGTGGTGGTGTCTGAATTTGTGGCTTTCCAGAAGATATAGAATTGAGGGAATCCCCATCTGCAGCCAACTTCTTGGTTAGCATTTGCTGACGCTGGATGTTCCCTAGTATTGGAGAAGTAAAAAATGAGGATTGAGAAGAGATGATGGGGCTGTGTATTCAAGTACTCCCAGTTGAAGATCTCTTCCCAAGTTAGAGCCCTTCTCACATCACTAATTATTTCCCATTGCTTGCCAGAGGAAAAAAATATAGAAAGAGAAATGAACGCGGTTTCTTGCTCTCCTGGTTTGGCTGCCCACGTTCTCATGAACATCCATTGCTTCTGCTGACCTCTGTGGCCATCCGGTTAATCATTCTTGTCTCCAAGCCCTTCTGAATTACTTGACCCTGGCTAGCTCATTGTTCTGCTTGTCATTCCTTTGTGCAGGCGAAACAATCCAGATCAGTTGCTCCTTTGGTTACAGGATTCGCCTTGTAGGCTCCTCTCCGTATGTGTCTTCCAGCTACCTCATAAACAGCAAGACACAATGGCTAATTTCTCCATTACGTGAGGGTTGTTTATGTTTATTTAATGCTGCAAGCAGTTCTCAAATGGAAATGTGATGCTTTGGTGGCATTTGTGTTTTCTGCTGGAGGACCCTTGATTTCAGGGTAGGGGGTGTCCCTCCAAATTCCCTTTCAGAATTCAACATAACCCAAGCCTTGAAGTAACAGATGGTGTTACAACCAGGAGCAGGAGGAGCAGATTTATGCCTTAGGCATGAATGCCAGCTGGGTAGCTGATCACTCTCTCTCTCAGTCTTAAGAAGGTCCTGACAAGCCACTTCTGGAAAGTGTCCTTGAGAAGACTATTTGGATTTTACCCTGTGGTCACCAGGAGTCAGTATTACTCTGAAGGACGCTAATAAGGGCAACCCCTCTGATATCCAAATTTTCTCATATGTAATAAGTATCTGTCAGTATTGCGCCTTCACAAAGAATTAAGTACCTCAGATTCAGAACTACCATAAATCCCAACAAATCCCCTTAGAATATCCCTTCACTGCAGGTGTCCTCATGCAGTAATTAGCTTAGACTTTGTTGATTTGAATGTGATGAGAGTAGATGTTTGATGTTGCCATATGTACACATAATGGGAAATGGTGCTGCTCTTCACAAACGTTACATACGTTTACCCTAACAGATACGTTGGTGGGCCTGATAATTCTCAGGATCCCCAGCCATGTTGTAATCCTAATACACCTGGAAGACATCTGGTTGGAAAAGTTGTGTTCCATTATGTGAAGCCTTCCCTCTCTGCCACATAGCTGATGAGGCGGCAGCAGGTTTTTATGAGAGCTTAATGAACTATCCTCATGAAAACTGATGACTTTCCATTAGGGGTGAAATCCAGCAGGTTCTGACAGGTTCTGAAGAACCGGTAGCGGAAATTTTGAGTAGTTCAGAGAACCGGCAAATACCACCTCTGACTGTCCCCAGAGTGGGGTGGGAATTGAAATTTTGCAATATCCTTCCCCCAGGAGTGGGGTGGGAATGGGGATTTTGCAGTATCCTTCCGCTAGAGTGGGGTGGGAATGGAGATTTTGCAGTATCCTTCCCCTGCCACGCCCACCATGCCCACCAAGCCACGCCCACAGAACCGGTAGTAAAAAAAAATTGAATTTCACCACTGTTGGTTATCAGTAATTTAAGGGCTAGTTATCACCTTTAAAGGACTTCATGACATAGGGCCTGGCTATCTGAGAGACTGCCTCTCTCCAGTTATTTTTGTCCCATCTGGTGGGCTGAGTGGATGCATTCTGGGTCCTATTGATTAAACAGTGCCATTTTATGAGCTATCTCTGTTCTGCCACCTGCCCTCTGAAATCACATTTCCCCAAAGATTCATGCAGCTTCCACTTATGTGATACTTAGGAAACTATTAAAAACGTGATTGTTGTCCTAGGCCTTATGACAGGGTAGTCGATGGGGCCATATTTTGTTATGTGTGGTGAATGGGTGGGAGTATTGTTGTTCCAGGCAGCCAGAGTCACTTGTTATTCATATCTCTATAGGCTGTTCTTTATTTGTAGTCACCCAGGGTCATGGGTCATTAAAGAGTCAGGGAGGAAGGGAAGGAGGGAGGGAAAGGAAGGAAGAGAAAGAAAGAAAGAAAAAAGAAAAAAAGTAAGGAAAGAAAGAAGAAAGAAAGAAAAAGAAAGAGAAAGAAAGAAAGAGAAAGAGAGAAATAAAGAAAAAGAAAGATGGATTTGAGGACTGATGTTCTTACCAAACCAGATTCAACATTACTGATTATTGCCTCATAGCCCTTTTTCTCAATTGGAACAAAAAAGGATTGGAAAATATTCCTACAAGAGGAAATTGAATGCATAGGTTGTGTCTCCTCTGATTTAACTTTTAACAATTTGAAAGTTGTACCTCTTTAAAAAGAATTTCAAATATAAAGAGCAGAGTTGATTCTGCTGACGTTGCTGGGAATTTCTCGGGAAGTTTGAAGGGAACAAGCAAGAATGATATTAATTGGGCTGATGAGAGAAGACAACGGGGATGCTTGCTGCTAAAATAATACTCTCTGAGCCTATGCATCCCGGGACATAATATTTAAAGGTAGATGCTACTTGCCTTGCTGTTTATTTAGTCTTCTCATTCTGCCATCTTTCCTCCCAGAATCTTCCCTGAGTTATTGGAGCTACCAACGTATCTTTCTTTCATTTCTGCCTGATAGGTGATGTATATGATGTACAATGGCATAGCTCAAAATATAAGAACATTTAGAATTCCCTCTGAAAGGAGCAAAATTAACACAAACTGAGCACTGACATTTCTCTAGCAATATTTCCATCTATTCCATAATCAAAACAAGGCTTTCTTACAAAAAAAAAAAAATGACACACATTTTGCTGAGGAAGGAAAACAAGTCCAATTAGGTAATGCATCCTAGAATTCAAAATACGAAAAGGAACACCTTCCTGAAAGCTTGCTGTAGTGGCCTGTCTCTGTTTTTCATAACTGCGATGCACTTTTCTTCGAAGAACATCAAATATATACCAGTAACAAGCTAAGACATAGTACTGTTGTTTGCTTCAGGCATGTCGTAAGAAAGCCTAGACATGCATCTATGTGGGCATAGGCAGCCAGTACTCCTGAGAATGCTGTCTTGTACTTCCCCTCTGCTCCGCTGAACAAAAAGATTTGGTGCCATGTCTTTCGCACGAACATGTTGGAGGGAAAAAAAAATACTTCAAGGAGAATAACCATGTCTTTCGTGCACCAATTAAAAGTCAAGGCTCTTCTCAGCAGGATTTAACGGTATCAAAGCTGGCTTCCTGCCTGGGGAAATCCATGACATAATGCATAATAGTGTTAAAGGAGCTGCTTCCCAAAGCATTTTAAAGAGGCTCCTTGTGCTCCCTGAGCTTGGTTGTTTTCTTGCAGAAGTTTCATTACTCAACTAGGTAACATCATCAGGATGATGTTCCCTGACAGGATAATGAAACATTTGCAAGAAAACAACCAAGCCCAGGGAGCACCAAGGACTCAACAGTTTGACCCTGAGCTGCAAATACAGCATTTATCATACCTGTATGAATTTCTAATATCCGGACGGATGCTATGCTACAACAGGGTACCTTGATCGATTCAGGGTGTACTCGGTGTTTAATGTGTCGAAAAGTAGTAGATGAATTAGGTTTCCGTGTGTTAAAACTACGAATACCCATTACGTTCGAGCAAATGGATGGCTCTATGTTGGGGGTTCAACCAGCTGCGTATGTGACCAAGCAGGTGCGGTTGGAAATTGGCGACCATTGGGAACAAATACGGTTTATCATGGTAGACAAAATGATTAAACCCATTATATTGGGGTTATTATTTTATTATTTCAATTTCAATTTATATGCCGCCCAACTCCCAAAGGCCCCAAGGCGGCTCACAAAAAAAATTAATACAATAAAATATATTATATAAAATTTAAAAAACAGTTTAAAACAATAAAATGACAACAAACATTCATATCCTGTCTGGGGCCAGATCTCGCTGAGTCGCAATAGCGAGATCAACAGCCCCATGCCTGCCGGAAAAGCCAAGTTTTAACAACTTTGCGGAAGGCCAGTAGGGTGGAGACAGTCTGGACCTCGGGAGGTAGTTGGTTCCAGAGAGCCGGAGCAGCCACAGAGAAGGCCCTTTCCCGCGGGCCCGCCAGCCGA
>JANHFM010003773.1:352345-363619 GCA_032468115.1 Grayia smithii
GAGGCAGTCCGGACCTCGGGAGGTAGTTGGTTCCAGAGAGTCGGAGCCGCCACAGAGAAGGCCCTTTCCCGCGGACCGGCCAGCCGACATTTTTTGGCTGACAGAACCCGGAGGAGACCAACCCTGTGGGATCTTACCGGTCACAGGGAGATGCAGGGTAGGAGACGATTGAGGAGGCAACCTCGTCCTGAGCCATATAGGGCTGTATAGGTAATAACCTATAATAACCTATTTTTTTAAGCCTTTGTGGATCCCCTGTGATGACATTGCACCCCCTCCCCCCACAAGGGTCTGAGGACCACAGGTTGAGAACCATTCCTTTAGGGAATTCCCAATCTAATTGTATTGATTTCACTGCAAGCCATAAGTGCAAACCACTATGACGTGCGTGCAGTGACATCATGACGCAAACCTCACTCTTTCATACTTGTGTTCTGATATCAGTATAGAAATGAAGGGGGGTTGTGTCATGATGTGTGTTTTATAACTTCTCTCCCCCAACACGTATGCCTGAGCTACAGGTTATTACTCTCATCTCATCTCTGCCAATTTATTTACTTTTTAGTTAATGCTAACATTGCTTAAAAGAAATGGCTTGTAGAATGTCTACATTTATCTGAAGCCCCAGAGCCTATTTAGAATGTGTCCATATGCATGTTCATTAACTGTGACATTGTGCGTTAAATGTGAACTTCCAATCTTACTAAGCAGCCTAACTTAGTTTTAAGCCTTAATCTCTAAAGATTCTTAAACAGAGAACCTTATTATTTAACCAAGTATGGCATCTTTCTTTGTGGATGCATCCCCCTTCATCTCCACAACTGTCTTCCTTGAAGATTTAAAGATGTCCCGCTTTGCTCTTAACCCATTGTTGTTGCAAGATGAATTGCTGAGAGGTCCCAGGGATAGACCGCACATATATTTAAGCATCTGTACAATGAATTGCCTTACTCCGAGGAGTAATTCTGTGGATGCTTATTCTGGCAGGACTCTAAAGAAGACCCTTTCTTTACTGAAAACTGACCACTGGGTCAGTGGAAAAACAAGCCAAGGATGTATACACTTGGTGATTCCATTCTGCTTCTCCATAGGGGAATCCGTGTGAACCTTCCTCTGGTTTCACTCTGTTGCCGGATGTGCAAAACTCTCCAAGCTCCTCAATAAAACCTTCATGATTTTTTAAGAAATGGGCTACATCAGAAGATTCAAGGAAGTTTATTCTGTCTGAATGGGGCAACCACTACAGTTCTTTGGAATTGCTCTTTTTTTTTTTTTTCTTTTCTGGCAATGTGCAGCCGGTTTGGTATGGGCTATAGGGCAGGGCTGTGAAGTCTATGAACTCTGAAGGCTCCCACAGTTCCCAAACCTGTTTTCTGTAGATTCTAGAGTCTTTTAAAAAAATTGCCAGACGCCGGCACTGTAGTAGCATGGAAGCAATAGTCTAAGGCTAAAATGGCTTGACATAATTAAAAAACAACAACAACCAACTAACCAAAGATCTCCAAACTGAAAGAAAAACCTTTGGAAAATCTCAGCTCTCCTGCGCAAATTATATACCGTAGCTGTCCATTTTGCATAAGCCCCCTGTCTCAATAGCTGGGTTCCCCCCCCCCAGTTCATGGCTTCTCCTCAGGTGCACTAAACAGGTAAAATGGGTCTTTGGTCAAACAGATGTTGTAATCCAGATGTTTGGAAGGCATCTCATTAGGAAAAACTATTTTAGGGAATGGAGTCATCCTGAAGCGCCAAGATGCCTCTTTGCACTCTAAGAATCTCCCTGCCATTATCTGAAACACAGGAGTGAATGGGTAGCTCAGCGGAGAAAATAATATGAAAAAAAAAAAATATTTGATAGAAGGCCTGTATACCATGGTTCCAATCCAGGTCTCTGCTGTAAGTGAATATGTCTCTGTGCACTAAACCCCATCCCTTATTCACATATGAAACCAGCTTGGCACATTAAACCAAACATTATCCAAATGTTTATAAGGTGGTTTTGCAGTTGAAGAAATGTAGCATGGCCTGTTACGTGTTAAAGGTATCTAGACCATAAAGAGAGTCTCCAAAAGCCTTTTCTGATTTTGGGCCCTGCATGCTGATCAAGAAGTTACAAGAGTTGCATTCTAACCCATTGACACATGTGTTGGAGAAAACCAGGCTGTGGTGTAATCTTAAGGCAAACCTAATTAGTTTAGTTTTAGGCTTGTATAACTGGTTGGACTGTTTCATGGAAGCAACTTCAGATTTATGGCATCCTCAAAGGGAGGCTGGCGTTTCTTTGTGAATAAACCCCAGCAACTTCACAAGTTGCTATGATTCCCCAAGTAGGAATCATGGCAGATTAGAAATGGGCTTAGATGGGCAGTGCACCACATGCAAAGGAATTCTTGTAGGATGCCAAGTAAAAACTAACGGAGAAATGAATATTTATGGATGTTGCTGACGTAGGGTGAAATAGCACTCCACCAGGTATAATCTCCTATGTTTGGATGGAATCTCTTGGGCTTGATTTGTTATCTTGGAGAAGTAATAAGGTCCTTCATCTCTGAACCCTTTGAAATCCTGGCTGATGGAACTTTGGAATTCCAGACCCAAGCCTCACTTCCCAGCCTATCTGAAAAAACAAAACCCATGGAACGTAGGAATCCATTACAGGTTTAGGTGAAGTTTGTATGGGAATCATCTGCATGACGACTCTCTGAACTGCCAACTTGTTCATTCAGGATTGATATTTTTAGGTATGAGAAATACCTCTCCCACCCAAATCTCAACGGTGCCCCTTTCCCCTGGGAGATTTCCATCTTGAGTTCTCTAATCCGATAGACTGGGTTGAGAATAGCTTGATCCTACGATAGACATCTTGAGTGATGACAGTTGCGTAGACATTCAGCATCTGATCCCTTGAAGAAAGTAAGTTGGTGAACTTTGCTAGTATTTTAAGTTAACCTCTGCCCAAGTGGCAGACAGAAAACCCATATGCTGTTTCTTACTTCCTATCCATGCATCCCATTACTTCCTGCCTTACAGAACCCTAGAGGGGGAAGGAACCAAGGTTCATCTTCTATTCCAACCGGCGGTCCACAGCCACAGTTGCCAAGTCATCAGCCCCCTGCAGAGCAGCCTTTCCTGACCAGAACACAGGGCGACCCAAGCAAAGGGCAGAAGCATGCCAGAAAGGTAGGTGCAGATCATGCTGTAGATGGAGCTTAGTGTGAAAAAGGCCTGTCTCCAGAGCCTGATGGGGTTTTTTCCCCCCACTCACTAAATGAAAAACGTAATTATAAGGGCATGGGGAATCATGGGGAAGGTTGGGCAAAAGAGCCATAACAAGCTGAGTTAAACTATTGTACAATACTCTGGGCCTGGCTTTGTTTATACTGCAATGTAAGGCAGGTTCATTTTGGGAAAATGAAGGTAAGTGTACTGGCCCAAAGTGAGTGTGACAATGATGCATAGCAGTTACTGAACACTTTTCTGCAGAGGTGTCTTGTTCATCTGTGGTCCCAAGGTGATTGGATTACACTCAAGTTCAGCATTTTTCAGGGACAGTGCATTGCACAATCTCATCGAAACCCCCTTCTATTTGTTTCTCATTCAACCTTAGCCCCCAAGATCTTATACAGAGCCGTGGTGGTGCAGTGATTAGAATGCAATATTGCAAAAGATCTTACACGGAGCTGTGATGGCGCAGTGATTAGAATGCAATATTGCAAGCTGACTCTGCCCACAGCCAGGAGTTCGATCCTGACCGTCTCAAAGTTCACTCAGCCTTCTATCCTTCTGAAGTTGGTAAAATAAGGGGGCAACTCTAGAGGCAATACACCGACTTTGTAAACTTCCCAGAGAGTGCTGTAAAGCACTATGAAGCTATATATAAGTCTAAGTGCTCTTGCTATATAATGGTTGTATTCAGGGGTGTGTTCTACTTACCTTTACTACCAGTTCTCTTCCTGCATGTGCTTTGCGCGTGATCGGCGCACGCGCACCGAATGTGCGCTCCACACATGCGCACTAACTTTTTTTCCGGAAAACCCCCCCCGAAACAAGCGCTCTGCGCATGTGCAGAGCGCTTGATTTGAGGTTTTTTCCAGAAAATCATAAGTACAGGCACATGGGTGGGCCCGGTTCCTGGCTGCGGAGAACCGGTTCGGTGACGTCACGTCACGTCACCACTACCGGATCGCGCGAACCGGGCCGAACCGGGAGCAACCCACCATTGGTTGTATTAGCATGACTCATATCCCGCAGGTAAATGTCTGTGAGGGAAATGGGCAATTTTAAAAATGAAATAAATAAACTGGTGTTTTGCAACCAAGCTCAGAAAGCACCAAGGACCCCACGGTTCAACCCTGAGCTACGCATAGTCTCTCCTATCAATAAACAAATTGCCATACATTCAGCTAACCCCATTTTCAGGCTTTGCACAACACACCGAACCAGACATTAATTATGAGTTGGGTGTGCATAAGTTCTATACTAAAGTTTGTGGCTGACAGTGTTGTGTGAATGCAGTCTTAAACAAGAATCCTGTCGTCCCATACGGGATGCTGAATATCTAGCATCTCCAGTGGCTAGATCCTGAAACATAAACAGCTAAATAAGCTGAGAGTTAGGGGTGAGTACATGGAAGCTAGGTTCAAAGATGGATTAAGATAGCCCTACTGAAGTTTATAGGATTTACTCCTAAGTACAAGTTCGCAGGAGTAAATCTCCCAGATTTCTGCTGCTCTTGCTGGCACTTTTATTGATTGGTATTTTTATTTATAGACAGATTTCTTGCTGTACTTCTAATGTGGGTACATCACTCAAAGTGGCTGAGTCTGTGCAGGCAAAAGAACCCACAAGTTGCCCATAGGATGGAAAGATTATTACCATAATCAGATTGCAGGTTAACATTTCAGAAAGATCACTTCAGAGATTACAGGAATAAACTTCAACTGATAGGAACAAGGGCCACAAAACATGGATGATGAGGCGTCATCTTTGTTGCCTTGCCATTTCTTTCATTTTTTCCTTCCCCTGTGAAAGCAGCTTCTGGATTTTTTTTTTCCCCCTCCCATCCTCAGGGAGCTTGAGAACAACTTTTGAATTTCTTTTGATGTTTCTGAGCTCACTTTTTTGACTGAGCTGCTACAGGTGGCTAACTGCTGCTGTGGCTGCACCCCTTTTGAAACCTCCTTGGCAACTTATATCTGCTGAAAAATCTCCTTTCAGTGGCTTTTCTGGGATCTAACTGAAAACTAGGAAGCCAGGAAGGCTACTGACTCTAGAGAGATGGCTGTACAGTCAAGGTACTTTTTCAAAAGGCAACTGGACTCTGTTTTTCCTTGAAGACCTTTCACTTCTCATCCAAGAAGCTTCTTCCGTGCTGACTGACTGAATGATGATGGAAGGATTTCTCCGCCTATCAGTCAGAACTGAAGAAGTTTCTTGGATGAGAAGTGAAAGATCTTCAAGGAAAAACAAAGTCCAATTGCCTATTGAAAAAGCACCTTGGGGGCAACTGGTTGACTGAGAGACTCTTCATAGACACTTATTCATACACTGTTAGCCCACCTTGTAACTAAATAAACTGCAAGGAAGCAGCATTCCAGCCATGAGAGACTGTGCAAAATTATCTTCTCCTTTAAAAAAATATTGAAAGAAAGTTCTCTTTCATTATATTAAGTAAGATCTGATAGAAAATACAGAGGACAATTATTTGCACGTAATAGCTTAGCCCTCTAGCTGAGCAAGCAAAATAAGTGACTTTAGATCCTTTCAGTAGTTCAGAAAGTTGTACTTGCCCTATTGCTGTGCTTGGCTAAGATTGCCATTTAGAGAGCGGTAACATAAAGCATTTAAAAATAAGGCATGAAAGAACCCAGCGGTGCTTCCAAATTTTTCAAGACACACAATGCATCTCTGAGAGCAAGAAAGCCGATTGTCTCCTGTTCTAGGCTTACATTAGCTAAGAGAAGGGAGGTTTGGGTGATGGTTTAATTCTCCCCCCGCACTCCCCACCCCGCCTGTTTCTCTGCAAGACTGAGATCCATGTTGGCCCAGAATTCAGATTCCCCAGGAATATATGGTGATTACAGGAGGATTTTCTACACAGTCCCAGTGGAAGTATCAGATTCCTTAACTCTTGTACCCATCCTTAATATTTAAAGACATTTGACTTGCTGGATTTCTTTCCCAGGGAGTAATCATAAGCCTGGTATTATTACCTGGGAAAGCTGTGTTTAACAATACATGTAATTAGAGAGAAGAAGCTGCATTTAATATTACACAAGAGACCGGAACCAGCCTTTCAGAAGCAAACCGGCTTTTAACCCTCCCTAATTATAGCTCCTTGAATGTCTAGCATTTAAAGTGTCTCCAATCTTGTTTTCTGAATTCCATCTTGCAATCCCTGGGCCAACCTTGGTGGGTACGTTCCTTTTCCACTGCAGAGACGTTAAAAAGCAGGGTTAGATAGTAGGATGAAATCTGCAACAACTTTGTTGCTGGAGATTTCGATCCATGACTAAGGGGAAAAAAAACAAAAAACACTTCTTGGAATTTTTGACAGGTTCTTGCTGGCCAAAATCATCCGGTGAAGGTTTTGTATCAAATTAAAGATTGCCTTCCATTAAAGGCTGTCGAAGGCCCAGCCGCAGAGGCTGGTTAACCCCGAAGGCAGCCGGATTCTGTGGGAGAGACCCAGAGGATGTTCTGTCTGTAGCGGCATCTTTTGATTAGCATTTTGCTTCAGTCCTTTTTTTTTTTTTTTTCCTGGCAAAAAGAAGAGATTGCAGCCTGGTTTTGCATGTGCTTCCCTCCCTGCCTCTTTCCTAACATCTTCCCATAAAGGACCAGAGCCCTTTTTCCATCAGAGGGATTTCACTGTTGAATCAAAAGCTTTTCAGGATTAGAAAGATCAATCTATGGGGGAATATACAGATTTACTTCACGGCCACAGTTACTAATTTAATAACTGCAGCGATTCACTTAACAAACAGGGCAAGAAAAGTGGTAAAACGGGGGAAAACTCCCTTCACGAATCTCTCATTCGTCATTACCAACATAAATTTTGGGCTAAATTGTGGTCGTAAGTCAAGGACGACCCGTATTCCGGATGCAAATGAGCCTTGCCCTACGAGTATCCAGATGAGAGTTCCAGGGTGGAGATTTGATGGGCTGCAGGACAACCTTGGGATGTGTGAAGTAGTAAAGAAAAAAAAAACACGCTTGAATAGTGCAAACAGGCAGCACTTTTTGCTAGGTAGTGACGGATCCTTTTTCACACTTGGAACTGGAGCTTGCAAAGTTGGTCTGTCACATCTGTAAAAGTGAGATTGCCCTTTATGAGCTGGGCTGGGTTTTTTGCATTGGAGCAAAGGAGGATAGTTAAATTGGAGCAAAACCAGAGCTCTTTCAAGGGCAAAGCATGTGCTCTGCCGTCAAGCAGAGGGGCCCTTTCTTACTTGCTCCTTTTGTACTGTATTTGCAACCACGGCTCGTGCAAATTTAGATTCTGACTTGCCCACAGCCTAAGAATGATGAATTCATTTATTCTATTATAGTCAGCAATCAGATCATGCCAGAGGTCCATTATTGTTTATCCATTATTGATAAACACCTGACCTTCTGCTACTCTTCAGACAACCAGTTCGCGTGAGCAGCGCAGCTCAGCAGGAATTAAGTCCCACGAGGCTCCGATGTGACCCTGTTTCAGCTTCTGATTTGGGTCAGTGTGTGGGTGTGACTCACCCAACTCTCTGCTTACTTGACAGACACACCAGTGAAGTCTTTTTTTCAGGCTGATGATCTCTGCATGTGTTGGAAGTCCTGTAAGTGGTATTTGCAAGGTTGAAGAAAAGGGGCCAAGCCTTTCCTAGATGACTTAATACCTGGTTGATAGATTCTACATGGCAGCCAGGATTAGCATCCATATATTTTATTGAAAAGTAGCAGCTTTCTTGCACTTGCATTTGGGGCCTGCTGCTTCCTTGCATGTTAAATATTGACAGTGTCATGTCTTCCAAGCCCTCAAATAGTGTTTGGTTCATAAGTTGGGAGGTTATAAGTTTTAGTTTATAAACTGAGAGAGAGAGATGGAGGGAGGAGGGGATGGAGAGAGAGAGAGAGAGAGAGAGGGAGGGAGGGAGAGAGAGAAGAACTGATGCAGTTTGTTGAAGTAGTATCCAATTGTATTAACGCTTATGAAATACAAATAGTTCTTGCTTTATGAATGTAATCGAGTTTGGATTTACAGTCATAAGTCATGGCAGTCATTAAGCAGGTCAACAAATGACTGTGCCCAATTTTACAACATTTTCTGTGGCAGTCATTAAATGATCCCCCGTTTCTTCAGTGCATGTGTTTTGCCAGAAACCGGAAGTAAACCCCAGAAAGCAGCCAAAATGGCGATAAGGTGACCATGGGGTGCTACATACAGACATAAATGCAAGCCATGTGCCAAGCATCCAAATTGTGATCACATGACTATGGGGTGGGGGAGGGGGTTGCAGCCATTGGAATTTTGGAGGTCATAAGTAGATCTGGGGAGGTCCATCATAACTTTGAAGAGTTGCTAAGCAAGGGCTACCTATATATCATTGAAGATTTTGTGTAGGCATTTTCCCACCAAGTCTATATTTGGGCATTTTCACCAATGACAATATGGCCTTATGGGCAAAAGTGGTGGTGACAGTAATGCTGGCAGCAGGTAATGCCCTATCAGGAAAGTTTTTCAATAGAGGCTGAGCTGTAATATTGCAACCTTCTGTGGCAGCTTCTGGAAGCCCATTAAAGAGAACTGAGAGTGAATGGTAAATCACTGGGAACATTTAGTGACAAGTGGAAATTTTACATACCGGTAACTGAATATTCACTTAGGGAAGAACTTGATCATTGTTAATGTGTAAACTCTGGATTCTCCAACTGCTTTTTGAAGCAGGCCAACCACTTGTAGCAGATTCGATTGGCAGATGTTGTACGATCTTCTTAGTGTGGAATCTGCTGGCCTTTCTCATTTGTGTTACAAGTTCTTGTTGCTATTCCCCCTGCAATCAACGTAAAAGTAGTACTTTAATTATCACCTCCTCCTGAGTCCACACAAATATGTAAAAATTGACAAGTTGTGTGTTAGCGCTAGAAAAAAAAATAGTAAAGAATTGAAAAATGGAAGTGTGAGGCTCCCTTAAAAGCCCTGGAAATATCGCAGAACTAACAGAAGAACATAAAAGAATGGGGAAAAAAGGAATTTGCATTTTCCCCTAACACAGGTAGTCCTTGCTTTATGACTACTTATTCAGCAACCATTCAAACAGCACTGAACAAGAGACTCAAGGCCAGTCCTCACACTTGCAACCCTGATCATGATTCGGGTGCTTGGCAATCAGATCCCAATTATGACAGTCACGAGACCCCAGATTCCGTGAACACCACTTGCGATCTTCACTGCCAGCTTCCAACAAGCATTGGGGAAAGCTGGCAGGGAGTCTCAAATGGTGATCATGTGACAGTACACTTAATGACTGTACGGGATTCGTTCGATGACAGCAACCAGAACTATCTCGACTGCTGTCAGAAATCAGCACAGTCAGTTTTTTTAAAAAAATAATAATATCACAACATGGTTGGAAACAGTTATCGCTAAATACCCTGAGGATGGTCAGATGTAGGGCAAATGTTCTAGCCCAGAAACTCAGCTGGGGCAAAGGGAAAAAGGAGACCATAGCAAGGCCAACATTACAGCAGTAGAGTGAGATTTATGTGCCAAGGATGAGAACTACACCGGATTTGCTCCTGAGCTAAGTCACCAATCTTGCTGTGACGTCAGCATCCATGCAAAGAGGACAGCTCCCAAGTATCACCATTCCACATTCAGGCAAAATTTCCTGGTCACCAGTGCAGATCAGGATCGGAGGCAGAATACAGAACGTAATTATTTGGAAGGGGGGGATGGGAGCAGAGCATTACATCTCAGCATTCTTCCTAAAACATTTTTCCTATTAAAAAAAAAGAAAGGAAATCAGCACAGTCACATCACATCGTGCTATATGAACATGTCATTTAGTGATGGAGTTGCCAATCCCAATTACTTAAGTGAGGACTACCTATACCTATAGGTATACTACCTATACCTATATGGAGTAGCAGTCTTAATTACCATCATTAAGTGAGGACTACCTATACCTATATCAGTGGTTCTCAACCTTCCTAATGCCACAACCCTTTAATACAGTTCCTCATGTTGTGGTGACCCCCAACCATAATATTAATTTTGTTGCTACTTCAAAACTGTAATTTTGCTACGATTATGAATCGTAATGTAAACACCTGAAAGGCAGGTGTTTCTTCGACCTTTCTAACAAGTGCAACGGCCCACACCTAATGAAAATCAGAGTCTACGGCGCCTACTTGGAAATAGGACCTATTAGACTCGCCTGGAGACAGATAGAGGAGCGGTATCTTGGTTCCTATGACCATCAGAAATATGTTTTCCGATGGTCTTAGGTGACTCCTGTGAAAGGGTCGTTCGACCCCCAAAGGGGTTGTGACCCACAGGTTGAGAACCACTGCCTTAGACCATCTTGCTCTAGTATGGACATATTTTTTAACCCCTTTACTATTTCATCTTCCCTATTCTGGGCCAAGAACATCTCCCAAGTGATCTTCAAATAGACAGCCTTGAAGTAGAGCTCATCACAAATGGTCCAAGTGTGAGGTGACAAATGAATGTGAGATGAATTACATCACTAAAAACTCCTGAACCAGAAATACCCATAATAAACTCATATGTAGGATGGAGTGGTGCAAAGGATCCCCTGGCTCCAACCTCCTCTTATCCTTTCATCAGGAGTTTAATATCTATAGCAGGTATGGAAGCTTTGTTGACTATTGATAAATTTCAGGGGTGGATGATCAAAAAATCAGCGACATGACTTGCTACCACTTTGGACTGGGAACTATGTGAATGCCATGCTAAAATTACATTATTTGAATATTTCTACATAAGTTAAATATCAACAAGCCTTATTTTCTTCCATTGCTAACCCCCTTATTACAGAATTCTATTCATTCAGGATAGGACAATGCTGCATAGAATTATTAAAACAGCGGAAAGTATTGTGGGTTGTTCACTCTGTACCCTAGAACAAATCTATATTATTAGGTGTCACTGTAAAGCATTAGATATATTAAGAGATTCATCACATCCTGGTCATCACCTCTTTGAGCTGCTGCCATCGGGACGGAGATACAGAGCAATGAAAGCGAGAACAAACCGTTTTAAGAACAGCTTTT
>JANHFM010003776.1:0-10228 GCA_032468115.1 Grayia smithii
TGCACCAAGACAAATTCCTTGTGTGTCCAATCACACTTGGCCAATAAAGAATTCTATTCTATTCTATTCTATTTGGACAAACCAATTGTTAGATTTCTATAGCCAGCAAAAGTACCCTTTCTCTAGTGTAAGACTGCAACATCTGTTATGATGATTTGGTCCCCATATTTTTACACTGTATTGTAACCTCCCATCACCTCCAGTTTTCATGGTACTGCACGTTTGTTTCATATAATAGGATGTTTTATTTCATGTTCACTGAATCCAAGTCATGTGATTTTGAAAAGAAAGAAAATGAGTCTCAATAAAGTAGAATGTATTTTAGAGCTTATTTTAAACATATTGCATTTACCCATTCAATTACAATTGAGTAAGTTCCATTAAAACTTTTTCTGAAAAAAAAAACACAGAATTGTCTGTTATGTAAAATTACAATAGGATGATTGTATTTAATACTTGTAACTATTTTCAGGAACTTTTACGCACTGGATCCTTCATTCCCTAAGATGAATTTGTTAACTCGTACTCAAGAAGGAAAGAAAAGACAGGTGTATATGGTTTCCAAGGAGATACGAGATGTACTGTTGAACAACAGTGAAAAGCTTAAGGTTTGATTTGTATTTATGTTTTCAGTAAAAATCCTTATTTCCCTATCAATTTAAGTGCAGTTGTGTAGAAAGGTTTTTCTCAAAACTAGGCATGCCCTGACAATTTTTTCTTGTGTTCTCTGTACATTACTCATACAGTTTTTGTATGTATCTGTGGGTATCTCTACATTTTTTAGGGTTGAGGTCCTTATTAATGAGCACAGAAAATGCCTTCTCTGCTCTGCATGCTCAACAGAGGGCAGGTCTTCTCAGTTTCTCCACCTATAAACTCTATAAACTTCCAGAGAAGTGTGTGTAACCCCACCTGGCTGGAATTTCATAATCAGGTTAAATCTGCTTTATTCTAAATCAGGGATGTCAAACTCAATTTCATTGAGAGCTGCATCAGGGTTGTGTTTACCTCAGAGGGCTGGGGTAGGCATGGCCAGGGTCGGCGTGGCCAGCTCAACATCATTCATGTTGAGGGTACCTGTGGTGGCCCGAGCGCTCTGCCAACAAAAATGGGCTCCTGAGCTCCGTTTTTGGGTGCAACGGCTTCCTGCAACCCTCTGCCAGCGAAAATGGAGCTTGGGATATTTTCACTGGCAGAGGCACCACGGGCCGGTCCTTTGCTGTTTCCAGGGTAGCCTTGCAGACCAGATCTAAGCAGTCCGTGGGCCGGATCCGATCCCCAGGCCTTGAGTTTGACACCCCTGTTCTAACTTGTCAGTCTCAGCTGACTGAATATGGACATTACCTTAGCCTTTCTTTTATGTTTTTTTTTTAATTTTGATATTGATTTGTAGTTATTGTTGCATATTTATTTTTGTTTACTCTTGTATGTTATACAGTTGTTTGGGCTTGGAGTAGGTTATAGGTACTATAAATAGGTCTTAATGCAATTTATGTCAAATGCAATTTAATCAATAAAATGACATAGAATCTCAGACAACCTCCTCTGTTGAGATGGTCTATATTTGAATGCACATTTCATTATTTTGTTTTGTGCTAGAGTTTACATTAAAAACTATGTGTTATCTTAGTGCTACATATTTAGCATGCCATTTGGGTATTTTGGGAGGTGTGATGACTCAGCAGTTAAAGACGCTGAGCTTGTCAATTGCAACACTGATAGCCCAGGTTTGAGTATTGTGTGATGGGGTGAGCTCCCATTCCTGCCCCAGCTCCTGTCAGCCTAGCAGTTTGAAAGCATGCAGATGCGAGTAGGTAAATAGGTACCACTTCAGTGGGAAGGTAACAGTGTTCCATGCACTTTGGGCATATAGTCATGATTTTGAAGGGTAGAAAAATGTGTCAAATGCAGGAATAAACTTACTCTTTGAATCAGATCCTGTGTCTTTTGTGCTTTGGAGGATATTTTGTTGTTATTAAAATATTATCACATATAGACACACTTTAGTTCCTCTCAGCTTTGATTTCTGGTTTGGGAACAGGCTTTTCAAGTACCTGATGTTGCAATATCAATACCAGCTAAGGTTGTACATAGGCATGTTCAGGTAGCATGTTTTAGGTATTTAACAGTTTCCACAGTTTTGATATCTATTGTGATAATAACTTCAGCCATTGAATTGATTAATTTGTATTAATTAGTGCCATCGATTGCACTGTTACCAACAATTTCGATCTTGACATACAGTTTCACCCACTCTACTGCTAATAGTCTAGATAAAGAGGTATATTCTCACATTATATAAACAAAGAAAATTTTATCCTATGTAAGAATGAAAGAACCAACAGTGGTGCCATTACAGCTTTTTGCCACCTTGCTAAATCACTCTTCTCTTTACTCATTTCAAGTTGTAATTAGCCCTTCACGGAGATGCTACTTGGTCCCAGCAATTCTCAGAAAGACTTTGTTTTATATTTTTTTTGTTTAACAACTTCTGGGAATAGGCTGTTCCCAGGAAAACATAGCACTGTTGATATTATTGATTCAAAGTCCCTATGCAGTTCCTCAAAAATGTTTCTGAATTAGCCATTATAAGTTGCTTGTCTTGTTATGTCTCCAATATCAATTATAAAATCCATTCTTGAACAGTCGGCAGCCTTTATCTTTCCAGTGTTTGGCAAGTGCAATCCTCAGAGCCATCACCATGTGAAGAAATACCACTCCAAATTGTTTTTCAATTGGCTTGTCCCATCATACGTAAAAGAAAAGCTTCATTAATATTTGTGTCTTAAATATTTTTGCATTGTCACTGTCAATTGTTTATCCAGTATGTTTTCACATATTTGCAAGACCACCACATTATGATAAAATGAATCTGGATTTTGACTATATTTCCAGCACTTATTAAAAATCCCTTTATACATTTTTACTAATCTATCTGGGGTCAAGTACTAATGATACATCATTTTATAAAAGTTTTCTTTCAAGCTATAATGTAAATTTTAGTCTGTTCATCCATACATTCTCTCATTTAGCATTATATTATACCTTTTTATTTTTGCCCATTTTACCATGCACTCTGTAATGCACCCCCCCCCCCCCAAAAAAAAACCTTTTGGGCAGACCAGAGGGGGTATGGTTTCGTGTGCTGCTTACATCCTGCGGCTGGGGCTTTTCTTGTTTGTGTGGCCTGGTTGCTGGCATGCTGTGAACCTGTGCCAGTCCACAGACCAAGGATTGGGGTCCCCTGCTTTAACATATTCATCTTCTAGAATCTAGATTCATCTTGAGTAATATTTTATATACCCTAGAAAACAAGTGGTCATCTCCAGAACATAAATTAATGTCCAATTCAGATTTTATCTTTCAAAAATCTTTCAAAAATTCTGTAATAATTAAACCCATCATAAGGAAATCTTTCACTTAATTGTTCTCTTTTCTTTAACTCCCTCTTTTTCAAATATCAATAAGTCTCCATATGTCATCTATTTACATTCCAATATCTATGTACTACTTCATGAGGTAATAGCCAAAGTGGCATTTTATCACCTAATCTTCTTTTATACTTCCAACATAAATGTGCAATTAATTGCCTAATAACATGAATTTTAAAGCCAGGGCTAACTTGAAGGTGTAAGTTTGATATAGCAACAGATTTATTCATCTTGATCACCAAGATGTGGCTTAGCTGCAAATGCACCCCATAGTTCTCCCAACTACTGGACTGCAAATCAGCTACTCTCCCTATGTGGTTTTTTTTCCAGCAATCTTTTTAGGGAAACTCTTGGTTGCTAGAAAACCAGAGAGAGAATTGATGAATAAACTTAGAGTATGACTTAGCTAATTAATTAATTTTACCATGTACATAAGATACAATCATGCCCCCCCCCCCAAGCTATGAATGAATAGTTTGCAGATATATTTCTTGCCAGGCCACAAGACTAATAGGAGGTGGTGGGAGAATAGTCTTACGGTATTTGAAAATGTTCATTTCTTTCTCAGTAATATGAAAGATGACAGCAGGTTCTTCTCTTAGACTTATAGAACTCCATTCAGACTAACTAGTCTTTGCAATAAACTTGAGCAGTTTTTCTCCCAGCAGCCTTTTCTACTGTTGGAGCTTTTGATTTACATTTCTTGAGGACAGCTGCTAGCATTTAGTTTGAATGTCTTCACTGAGTCCTTTTTCCTCTGAGTAGCTTCCTAGATCTAGACGCTAAATGGATCATTAGTACCAATTTCCTCATGCGATCTTTCAGTAAATTATGCTCCTTTGAGTTTTTATTTTGAGGCATCATACCTTTCTCTGTGTATTTCAATATTTATTATATTCAATATATATTCAGTATAATATTGAATACATATTAAATATAATCCTTATGTGATTAATGGAACGTTATTAAATGCCAGTTCTATCTCATGTCTCACTTTATCAATATATATTGGCATATTGTTCCATCATTGTTGGTGCTGACTCCTGCCTAACTGCTTCAAATTACTAATTGGTATTATAATGCTTAAGTATGCTGAAATATCCTACTTTTTAAAACCCCATATAGGTTATTAATACAGGGATTAAAGTGTGGTGCCGCAATAATGATGGAGATGGTTGTGCCTTCAGATTAGCACAAGAGGTAAGAATGAATGCATTATTTCATTATATTTTTCCATAATCCTCCTGGAAACAATAGGAACAACTTGCAGTATTTAGATTTGTCCTGTGTTATTGCTGCGTATGCTTTTATATTCACTTCATTACATTATGATAGTTTTTACTATTACTTATGTTATTGGTACGTCACCTTCTGAAGAAATCTAGGGCAACATAAGACATGATGGTATGATAGTCTTTTTCTCTCATACAAAAGAGTCTTGGAGTTCAACAATTTAAAGTAAAACTTAAAAGTATTCAAGGTAAGTATAGTAATCATTCACAGTGTCATAATCTTAATATTTTTAGGCCTAGGAGACATATTATCATGTTTACTCATGAAGTTTTGTTTAGCAGCTTCACACTGCTGAGGTTTTTTTAAAAAGTTATCTTATAATAAATTAATGGTTGAGACAAAAACACTTATAAGTAAATAAAAATGGAATAGGCTTAAGATTTAAAAATGGCAATGTTCGTTCATTTCTTCATTCATTTTATTATTTTACCTTTTGTCAAGGATATAAAACAACAATCCTGCGGGGTAAGTTAGGTAGAGAAAAAAAATGACTGGCTGAAAGTTCCTCTGAGCTCATGTGGATGGACCTAAAATATAGTCACTACAATGCTAGTTCATCTCCTTAACCATTGCATCATGCCACCTTAGAAACCATCAAGAGAATATTTCAGTTTCCTGGAACAGTATCTTCATAATAAGGTTTCCTTTTAAAGAGAAGTTTTATTTTATTTATTTATTTTATTTTAGCATTAACAGTTTTGTGCAATACAATGGTGTTACATCTTACATAGATTTGTAGTAGAATTGATCTCTCTGTTAACAATGCTCTGTTTAAGGTGTTAGACCAGGATTAAAGTTTAAGTGGCACCGGAGAGTATTGCTTCTTTCATCATAAAGAAATACTCTCAGTTTACAATCACAATTGAGGCCAAAATTTCTGTTGCTAAGCAAGACTGTTGTTAAGTGAATTTGCCCCATTTTATGATCTTACTTTCTTGTTAAGTGAATCACTGCAGTTGTTAAGGTAGTAACACGATTGTTAAGTGAATTTTGCTTCCCTATTGACATTACTTGTCAAAGATTGTAAAAGGTGATCCCATGATCCTGGGACACTGCAACCATCATAAATGAGTCAATTGCTAAGCTGCTTAATTTTGATCGTGTGACTATAGGGATGTTTGCAATGGTTGTGCAAAAAACAGTTGTATGTCATTTTTTTCACTGCCTTTGTAACTTTGAACAGTCATCAAAGAAAGTGTTATAAGTTGAGGATTACTTGTACCTGCTAATTGTAAATACCATCTCTGCCTAAGTTGCTGTATATTTTTATTGGGGTAGTAGGATTGTTGGAATAAAATGGCTTGAGCTTTCTATGTTAGATTTTTGAAAGTATCTTCATTTCAATGTTTATGATATTAGGCTAGAAACCAGGAGACTCTGAATTGTAGTCCCAACTTAGATGTGAAGCTAACTGGGTGACATTAGGCCATCACTGTCTTTCAGCCCTAGGAAGAAAGCAGTGCCAAATCACTTCTGAAAGAAAAAACCTTGACAAGAAACTGCTGGGACTTGTCTAGGCAAATTTATGCATATGTGCATGCATATATGTATGTATGTATATGTTTAACATGAAAGTAATAACAAGCTTGAAGATGTTTTAATTTACACTGTATGGTTAGAAGAATGTACTGTTGATGTATTCGATTAATTAATTAAAATTAATTAATTTTGTTTCATACTATTGAATTACACAGCCAGAAAGTGTTGAAAGTTCCAGTCTCTTATTATTATATTCCATCCAGATGCTGAAAATCTTCCCTTAAAAATAGATTTCTGTTTTGAATTTCAAAAGAAATGGCTGCATTTTAAAAACCATGTCTTTCACTTCCAGGGCATATATACATTGCATCCTTTCATCAGTGCCAGAACTATTAAGGCTGGCATAGAAGATATTAAAATTTTGTTAACTGAAGAAAATCCATTCTTAAGCAGGTTCAGTAATGAATCGCGCAGTCAACTGAATGGAATGGGTAAGTGAGCATTCTTGCTAACTATTACCAGAAGTTATTTGAAATTCAAGATTTGATTTACATTATTTATTTAGTTTTAGAGAAGTTGATTTCCAGCAGGTTACCTTTTTTTATATTAATGGTCAAAGCTGATAGCCACTATTCATAAATGCCCATTTGTCAGAAGGTAACTCTTGAATCTTTCTGGAATCCTTTTTGCTATCCCATCTTTACTGTTTGTTTTGTCACTTGGCCTAAATGACTTGTAGATTGTTGCCATGCATGATTTTTATTTTCTAAGAATGCCTCAGAGACTGATGTTGGGCCCAGACTTACTTTTGAGACTAAAGATAACCCAGTAATCAAGTTCATTGTATGAATAAGAGCTAGTGAAATGTAAGGATTCCTCTATCTGGTGAAGATCACTATCCCAACATTTTTAATAGCAGCTCAAGAATATTAATATTTCCTAACAACATCTGCTTTGATAGAAAAGATGGTAGTGTTCAGCAAACTGATGGAGAATAACTGTGGGTCATAGGTTGGATTGCTAAGGGTTAACATCATTTGTATTATAATAATCTGTTGCTTTAAAACATTACACTCTCTTTGTTTCAGCAATGGGGAGCATAGTCTTGAAATATGAACCAGACCAAAGGTAAGTGACCTCTGTGTTCAATTTATGCAAATGTGCATGTGAATGTACAGATTCTTTTGAATAGAAACTGAACAGAAATCATAAAAGGATTAATTTAATGCTTTCAAGAAACTGTGATTTCTAGGATCCTAGAACAAACAAGCCAGTAGTATTGTTTAAAAATACTAATGAATCCTTTGAAGAAAGTAAAACTGAAGCATCAACAGAGTATGCATTTGTCTATTTATAGCAAACAAGATACCCATCAATGCTCTGTTTTGCTGTGTGGTTGGCTTGGCAAGACATCCCTTCGTGCCTTCGTGCCCAAGAATGAGAGATTGCATTACCTGAGAATGATGGGACTTGAGGTATTCAAAGCAAAAAGGAAAGAAGAAAATTTAGAAGGGCAGTTGGAAGCAGCATCTATAAATACTTCGGGGCAAGTGCTAGAAGAAATGGAACTTGAATGTAAAACCAAAACCATCAATCAGTTACCAACAATAATAGAAGATGAATTGAATGGACAGCATGGAAAAATATTATCGGAAGCCAGCACAACAGAAAACCTTTCTTCCACTGACAAATATGAAAATACCAAAAATATGTAAAGCAAAGTAAAGTTGATATTATGGGGGAAAAAAAGACTAAAAAGTCAATTTGCATTGACTTCATGTGCATATTTTATAATTATGTACTGCAAAACATTTAAAATAATTTTAATAAAGTATTTCAGTTGTTGAGAAATGTGGTACACAATTATTTTACAAGAGTTTTTTTCCAAGCTTTTTATTATAAATTGTTTTAACCAAATGAACAGCATACTGCAATCACTTCAGTGAATTTGTTTCTATCAATGGATTTTTGAATTACTAAAATGATATGTGTCATTCTAGAAATTAAATAGCTTTATTGATATATTGATATAATTTATAAAAATGATTATGATTTTCTTCTATCTTTGGGAGAGAATTTTATCTTTCATACACTCTTAGTAATCGTTATCGTTCCTCTGAATTCATGCAATAAAAATGAACTATGTTGACAGTATATAGTAGCCTAGGTTTGAGTTGTGTAATTTTAAGTCCTAAAATTCAGTTTCCATTCAAAATTTATGTATTAGTTTTATACCATTTACTTTTCCTTTCTTTCTTCTCTTTAAATCTGGATTTTACACCCGATAATTGATTTTAGATTGGGATTCGGAGAAACATCTGAAAAATTGATGTCACTATATTCATCCAAAATTTGTGGCAATTTTTTTAATGATTTGTTCCACTAACTTTGGGTTGCCAGAGTGAGTTATACAGCTTATATTAAAATAACATGTTTCTGTTTACCCAAATTAATGCTGAGGTTGTGTACTAGTTTTGTATCACTCCATGCTATGATTGCATGGATTTTGTACCACCACAATTAAATATCTCGGTTCAGAGGATATACTTAAAACCTCCAATCTTGCTATATTCACCCAAAACCTAAGCCAGAGTTTAATATTGCATTGCCCCATCAAATACAGACTTTAGCCCATACATGCAAATACTTCTGTTTTAGCCACAATAATGATTAATCTGATAGTATTTTTATCCCTCTTTGTATTAGTATAGCTGTGCTACCTTATTTTTCATGTTCTTTTGATTTCTGGGATTTAAGGGTTCCTTCCCCCTCAACCTCTCCAGCCTACAATATAACCTCCCCCCAAATCTTGAATTATATCATTTCTTGAACAAGTTTGTTCATTAAATGAAACATTTTCAGACACATTTTCTAAATCCAGTCCTTCCAGATTGGACATCTAGAATATTGCTAATGGAAGTAACTGATTAAAGTACATTCCAAATAATTATGTATCTTAACATTGACGTTCTAAACATTTAGGTTTTAACGTTTGCTGGTTTATTTTAATAGCAGTCATAAATTCTTTGTGTGACTTCATTTGAATGGAAAACTATTCACACATTTATCCTCAATCACAGCAAAACTGCCAGTAAAGTAAATGATAACAAATAAGTGCTATTTCTACTGCATTAAATTATTTCTATACTAGTGCTAAGCTTTTGTGGGAGTGTATTTGAATCAAACACAAAAGGCTTTGGTAAAAAAAAATACTACAAATGAAATGTAGGTGATTATCTCCTCAGGACTTTACAGTTGGATGAGTGTGTGTTCTGTGTTGCATGTGTGTGTGTGAGAGAGAAAGAGCAAATGTACATAGTAACCAGTAAAGTTTTGCTGTTACTTTACATTCACTGGGTCTCCATGTATTCCAAAGAACTGGTTGTGCCTCAGTGTTTGGTTGAAAGTTATTTCAGTGTGACTGTTGACCAGGGCTGTGAGTGAGAGACCATAAGCCAAACCTGGGATCAGGTGTAACACTGCCCCAAAGTTTTTATAGCTACCCATCCCAGAATGCCCCAAACATCGAGAGACTGTCAATGCCTTAATGCCTTAATTAATTCATTGTTTATTCTTTCATGGGGAAGAGCGGGGAGTCTCAGGGAGAAATTAGGCATGAGAAAAATGGAGATATCAGGGTTATTTTCTAGTGCAAGGGTGTCAAACTCAAGGCCTGGGGGAGGTACTAAGATCTGGCCCGTGGGTCTGCCCTGGAAACAGCGAAGGACTGGCCTGCAGGGCCTCTGCCAGCAAAAATGGAGCTCGGGAGGGCTGCGTGCGGCCCTCCCAAGCTCTGTTTTCGCTGGCAGAGGGTAGTAGGAGGCCATCACAGCCAAAAACTGAGCTTGCGAGGGCCACGGGCGGCACTCCCAAGCTCTGTTTTTGCTGGCAGAAGGTTGCAGGAGGCTGTCACAGCTGAAAACAAGCTTGGGAGCCTGTTTTTACTGGCAGAGCGCTCGGGCCACCACAGGCACCCCCAACCCAAGTGATGTCAAGCTGGCCACCCCCCCCCGCGTCCTGGCCAC
>JANHFM010003776.1:22386-37196 GCA_032468115.1 Grayia smithii
TATCTATCTATCTATCTATCTATCTATCTATCTATCTATCTATCTATCCATCCATCCATCCATCCATCCATCCATCCGAGTCTCTGGCTGATGATGGACTTGAACTGGGTCTCTCTGGTCCTGTTAACCATTGTACAACCATGATTCTTTGGCATTTGATTTTTGCTTATTGTAACTTCTGTTTTATTATTATTTTCTTTAAATATTTTCAGAATTTCATGTAAGAACTCAGTAGTTGCCCAATTAAAATTTAGCATTGGATAGAATTTGAAGCAAAATCCACTTGAAAAAAGAATTTGATAGATTCACCTTATAGCTGTTCTGCCTGTGGCTTAACAAGAGGGAGAGAGATACATATCTCTCACATTTTATTAATTTGATTAATTAAAAGTTGTATTTATGGCTTGTATCATAAGGAAAATTAGATATTTTCATATATATATATATATGTGTGTGTGTGTGTGTATTATGTATAGGCATGTATTAGAATGTACTTACCATCATACCTATACATAATGCATAATGATCTACATTATTTCTGTGCTTTTTCCCTAGGACTGTAAGAACGTGGGATGTCACTAATGAGAAAAACCATAAAACTGTGTTTAAACCACGTTCAGCTCAAGGTAAAAGGGTGATTCCAACAAGTTGCACCTACAGCAGAGATGGTAAACTTATTGCAGCTGGCTGCCAAGATGGGTCCATCCAGATCTGGGATAGGAATATGAATGTAAGTAATCATGTTTTCCTAATTCGAATTGATGGTATGATATACTAAGTGAATTCCTTGTCAGCTTCCACATTTTATTTAATTTTAATGGGTTTACACATAATCCTCGATTTGTGACCACAGTTAGAACTGGAATTTCAGTTGCGAAGTGATGTCATTAAATGAGTTGTCATGTGACTTGCCTCTCCGAGCTCCAGAGGCTTTCCTCGAGCCTTTGAAAGGGCAAAAATGGCCTCCTCAGGCTCCGGAGGCCCTTTGGACTTCCAGTAGACCCGTTTTTTGCCCTCCCCGAGCCTCCGCACACGCCCTGCACTTACCTGCATTCAAAACAGGCCGCGTGGGGACTCCTGGGAAGGGCAGGGCCAGCCAGGAGTGATATTTGTCCAAACAAATACCACTCTAAGATTCTGTCCAAACTGCACAGAATCTTAGCTAGAGGTTCTCCCGAACCCCTGCAAACCACCAGAAGCCCACCCCTGGTCCTGCCCCTTATTGTGATAGAACCTTGATACAAGATGCTGTCTGAGCCTCCTTTGTGTAGGCACACAATCAGCTGTCTTTTCAGCTTGGAGTCATTGGTTGCAACAACTGCAAGGAACCCATTGAGACTACCAAGCCAAGGAGATCAATCCCAAGCAAGATCTGCAGTGCTTTCCTAAAGAAGCAGTTACCCTACTTTTGGAAATTGTTCTGCTGAGTGAACAGACACTATTACATCAACAACAACAAATTTATGAAACTTTGATGATAAACAAATAGATTTGAAAAAAGAAAGCTGTAGCACATTTGAATTGTTACAATTTGGACTTCGCTAAGTCTGGCATAATTTTTGCATTATTAAAATAACCATAATTTGCTTTGGGTTTAAATTATTTTAACCTTCCACCCTCCATAATAATCATTATTACGTCCACAGAAAAGATCTTTTCATTATAATCTGAGGTGCACTTGGCATCTTTATCTTAATATGATAGATCTACATGCATTTCATGATCTTCCAGCATTACCATTAACAGATGTGCAGAAAGGACGCAGTGCCACTTTATGTACTTTTGTCAACCACACATCTGTTGGTTGAAAGGAATTTATCACATAAAAATATGGACTAAAACAAGTTTATTGTCACTGTTATGGTTATGAGCTCACTTCACATGTTGGCATTTGCACAGTACATCTAACCTCCTCCTCTAACATCATTCACAAAACGTTTCGTTGAAAATGCAGTTAGAAATGGTAAGGTAGTCCTTTTTTTTTTTTTGTCACCAGCAAATGTGGGCCCATCTGTGGTCTGAACAGTAAATAAGGGTCTGAGCTCCAGGAACTAGTTGCAAAGGTTTGTTGGGAGAAAAATGTCATGTCTTCATAAATGCCTGAAAAAGAGTGCATGCAGAGCAATGCTTTGTCTCATTTTTTTAGAAGACAAACATCTTTTTCATAAAGAAAAAGATGAATAAGTAGGATATTAGGACTCATATTGTTAATTCCCTAGTAGGAACCTTAATGTGGATGCTTTTATCTTAAGCTTGGGGAACTTGTCAGCTGGAAAGTTGAGAGGCTGGGTTCAAGACCCAAGCACTTCACAATTGAGCTCCCATTACTTGCCCTGGCTCCTGCTCACCTACCAATTCAAAAGCATGCAGATGTGAATAGATAAATAGGAACCACTTAGGTGGGAAGGTAACAGCGTTCCCTGCAGCTTGGCATATAGTCATGGTAGCCACATGATTACAGAAATGTCTTCGGACAATGCTGCCTCCCTCAGCTAAGAAACTGCGATGAGCACTACCTCGAGAGTTGGACATGACTGGATAGGGGAAACCTTTAAGTTAAATAGATGAAGAAAGCCAGCATCTGAAAAAAATTATTCTGTTCAAAGGACTTTGAACCATGGAAAACTTCTAAAACCTCCACTGTTAAACACTTTTACTACGTTTATATTGGAAACACCAGCAGAGATTAAAAAAAACCCTAATGATCAAAATATATTTCTCTGTGTTCTCTATGGGTGCACCCACCCTCTGGAATGGGTTACCCACTGAGCTCCGGACTGCCCCTGATCTCCGCTTTTTCCGCCATGACCTGAAGACTTGGCTTTTCCAACAGTCTTGCTGATCCGTGGGAAAAATTTTAATTCTGGGTTATTAATTATATATATTGATTGTTTTAATACTGTTTTATTTATATGGTTTTATTGTTTATACTGTTTTATCTTTGTGCGCCGCCCTGAGTCCTCAGGGAGTAGGGCGGCATATAAGTTGAATAAATAATAATAATAATTTTTCCTCTATTACCTGTACTTGTTGAAAATAGAGTAACGCATATACAAACAAGGGCGACACACTATCATTAAAAAAAATGATAACACATAAAATGAGATTGTTTCTCCAATCTGAGCTATCCATTCAGAAACCAGGTTTTGAAACATAGGTATTTAACAAAAACATGAAAAGCAAAGGGTAAAGAGAAATCTAAAGCAGCAGTTCCCAACCTTTCTGGCTTGGCGGCCCAGCGTGGGGTGGGGGAAGAGCAGATTGCACTGTGCAAGTTGTAAGCACATGAACACATGCACACAGCTTCATTTATGCAAGCAGCAGATGCCCATGCCTACACAAATCAGCATTTGCTGCAAGTGCCTGTTGCTCGCACGAGTGGAGCTTTGCACATGAACACAAGTGCCCACAACAGAGGTGGAGTTTCATGCGTGAACACAAGTGCCTGTCAAATGGAGTTGCATGCATGTTTCCCTCCGCTCACACAATGGAGCTATGCATGAGTGCTCCCCTGCTGCATGTTTGGCCCAGTTTCAAATGGGTTGCGGCCCAGTTGGGGACCCCTGATCTAAAATACAATAGGGAAGATATGACATTCCCCTGACCAGAAAGCCTATGCAGGAAAAACTTGATCACACTCATGTTATTTAGAAACCCACCTTTAGAAACTAAAAGCTTGAGATCAGACAACTCCAAAATTCTGTTTGTGTGGCATCTGCAGGACCCCAAAATTATTTAAAAGATTTTAAACCGCTGAAACTTTGCTAGATTTAATACATATCCGATGAGATTTCAACAATTTGCCTGAAATATATTGGCTGGTTTGATTCATTGATTCTGCAAATAGTTTTTTTTCCTCCAAATTATCTATCTTGTTCTGAAATTTCCTTTACATCATAGCTACATAACGAAAGATGAGAATATTAAAATGTGAATTATTAAAGAATGTTTGCTTACACTCATTATTTACTAGAATATGGTATAGAATTTTATGGCCTTGAAAATGAGAAAAGTAAGAAGAATTTATTGTGTTTGTGTATATGTCAATGTATGAGTATATATATATTCACAAACACACACACATACATATACAAATACACAAGTTCTTTCAGTTTCAAGTTCTTTTTAATTCCAATAAATCCTGTCTATAATCAGTTGTGTACAAATCCTGCTATTACCAGCATGGTTCAGCCAAGCATAATAATGATAGTTTATATGTCCAAATGTTACTGAATTTATGAGCTTTCTGTGTTCTTGCAATCCTTCTTACTATAGAATTTTTACTCCTTTTTGGAACTTTATTCAGGAAAAAGAAAAACCTCCGAAAACAAAATAGCTCCTTCCCTTGAGCCATGAACCTCTTTCTTGAAATACCATTATCTGCATTCCTTTTTTTTGTTCTGTAGAGGAAGAATGATTCTACTCCCCTCTATTCTGTACTCTGCTTTATAAAATAATTATGACACGGTCCTTTTAGGCAGAAAACAACACTACAGGAGTGCTGGTGGTGCAATGGTTAGAATGCAGTATTGCAGGCTAACTCTGCCTACCCCACAGCCTAGAATTTGATCCTGACAAGCTCAAGGCTGACTCAGCCTGTTCTGACCTGGCTCCCAAACACGACAAACCCTCTGTAGTTAAATCAATGATTCCTTTATTAGGAGTACCAGCAGCCTCGGAAAAAAGTCTCTCTCTCTCGCACAGCAGGCTAACAAGTCTGTCCGGCAGGGAGATGAACAGTTGTCTGCCATACCTATTCATCTCCGCTGTCTGCCTTTTATCCTCAAAGCTAGGGTCTGGCTTTGGTAGCAGCAGAGGCTCTTCCATCCCAATGATTGGTCCATAGATTTCCATTGCTCTCCTCTCCTCTGCCTTCTGCACATCTGCGCGTCAGGCACTGGACCCAGCTGTTCCTCCTCTTTCCCATCAGCCACCTCCAGACCTGGCGGCTGATGACTCCCCATCTGAGGGCTGATGGATGGCCCAGGCTCTGTCTCTGTCTCTACCTCTGACAGCTCCATTCCGTTTTCTCCCTCAGAGCTCTCAAGTTGCCTGACTCCCATACCCTCATCTGATTCGGCTTCTGGAGGGGCCAGCGGCCAATAGGCCACAACCCAGCCTTCCATCTTTCTGAGACTGGTAAAATGAGGATCCAGATTGTTGGGGGCAATATGATGACATTTGTGAACTTCTGAGAGACTGCTGTAAAGCACTACAAAATGGTATATAAGTGCTATTGCTATTACAAAGTTGGTTCTTGAGACAATACTCCTATCTCATTAAGTTTTACCTGCAATTCAACCAAATCACAACTTGATCCTAAAGTTAGATTAGGAATGGTCACCTTGTGAAAGAATGGGCTGCAGGCTTATATCATTTTAATTTTTTTAAAGAAAGCCATCAGGATATTTGTAGTACCCAAAAGCATTCTGGAAATAAAAATTATTTTTGAAGTTGGCACTTTGCCTTGCCATATGTTGTAACTTCCCATTATATTTTTCTTTAAGAAAATCTAAAACAAAATCTAATGGACTCTGAAGCTTGGCAAGTATTATGGGAGGTCTCTGGAGATATTACTCCAGAGACCAAATTTTATGTAATTTCCATTCATTTCAGTTTTGCTTGCACCAGAGAACTTCCTGCCAGATTTTACTCCTTATTTTATACACTTATTCAGAAATAACATAGACTTAAATGAAAATTCTGAATATACATGCATTGCAACCCTTCTGCTGTCAAGATAATTTCATGGGAATTAGCTTGTTGATCATGGCCAATGTTAATCATAACTAAATGACACTTCAACATTCCAAGTACAGTTCTGACTGTTAAACAAAGAGAGCACTCCATGGAAGAGGCAATCATAAATTATATAATATTCTGCATATGTTCTCGATTATAATCCTTCTACAATAATCTCCTTTCATTGGACATGATGACTAGAGCTGATGGGAACTTCTGGAAATCACTAGGTTCTTTTGAGCCCTGGTAATAAGCTTCCCCAGTTTCAGCTGGCCATTTTTGGATGGGCCTGTGGAGCTCCCCAATTTATAATCTAGATGACCTGGACATCAGCTCCCACCCAGAATTCTCAGCCAAAATGATGGTGCTGGCTGGGAAGTCTTTTAAGAGATGAAATACTAAACTCAGGTGGCAAAACCTGGGATAAATGATCCTCTTGTCTTATGTATTAAAAAAAACACCCTATCAGCATTGCCTAATTGATAAATTATTCTATAAAGGGATACAAGATGTCAATTTATAAAGATAACACAAAAAATGACTACAAAACTGTACATTTCAACATCTCTCCTGGCAGATCAGAAAAGAGAGTTGTAACAGAATCAGTGTTTCTTACACCGATCAGAGCTTTGGTACATACAGCCTGTCTTAGCAACAGAATGATCTCCGTTATATAACACAGAGCAGCTCTAAATGCTTGACAGCAGTTACTCAGATTATCATGAAATCATTGACCACCCTGAACTTTTAATACGATGCCATTTTTAGTAAGAATAAAATATTTTATACCTGTTTGCAGTAATGTATTTCATTTGTCTCCCTTGGCTGTTTAATAATACTGTATAAAAAACAGGTACCTGGTTTTTCTATTAAAAATATAGGAAATAAAAACCAGTGATTGAACTCTCTAGTGAAATATTGCAGGGTGAATAACAGTAACAGAAACTGAATCTGCCATTCTGGCTGTTCTGAAGGAAGAGCCATTTATTTAAAGCAGTCTTTTTCATTAGTAAACATCTTTAGCATATAAACTTTAAAAGCCTTCTATTTATTAGACTTTGCCCCATCCTGAAAATCTAAGCAGTCTGTGCTATTTAGGAGACCTTAAAAAAGGCCACAGCTGTAGTCCATACAGGAATGCTGAAAAAAATATCCCAGAAGGCAAGGGATATTATCTACTGCTACCATGAAAAGCCAGCAATTGAGATCAAATTGAAGGAGTCTTTAGTTTGTAATATTTTTAATCTAAAGTATTTTTCAGTTACAACATATAAACTTTACAGTATTTCTGATTCCCTTCTCCCATGTGATTAAAGAAATACTGAAAGCTTATGTTTAAAAAAACATATTTAAATCATCATCCGGTTCAATTTTTAATTTTAAAATGCTCATTCTTTATTTATGTATTTGTGAAAGATAACCTTCCATTAAAAGATGGAGTAAAGCTAGAACAAAAGAGTAAGCCACTACATTGTTAAGGAATTGTGAATTTATTAGTTCACAGTTTATCAGTCTCTTTTTTTAGTGATAGCTAGTTATTTGATCCCAGGGACTCAGTGGAATCTGATCTCTTTGGGCAATATAGAGCAAAGCATAATCTCATTAAAATAAGAAGCATAAAAGCCATGAACTGAAGCTAAGATTAAGGAGATAAAGTTAATTTATCTTTAAGGTATCACAAGAGTCATTATCTGTTTTTGGAAGAGTAATGGTTGAGTCACAGAAAGCAATTAAGTAGAAGCCTATTTTCTACTGGTATTTGCCAGGCTATAAAAAACTCAAGCACAACCAATTTACATTACATATAAAGGGGTATGAATTTAGTCAAGTAAGTAATGAAATATGACACAATACATTTGTTTAATTAAATATACAAACAGTTCTTCCCCAAAATGAATAAATATTTACAGAATATAAATATTTACAATAGTTATATCAGGGAAACAAAATCCACAGTTCTTTACTGAAGAATTTTGGAAATGGAGAAATAGGATTGTATTCAATGTCATAAGATTTGTGGGAAAATGAGAATGAATTGCTTGCATCTATCATAAACTTGGATGAAGATCAAGGATTTCAGGAATGGAATATTATGAAACAAATGTACAATATTTTCTAAAACTTGAAAATCTATTTCCTAAGGTTTTTCTCATAGAGGGAGGCAAAAAACCCTACACTGCTTCATTTTTAGTCCTTGATAAATGAAATATCAATCACTTTAAAATCTGAGAAACTCATATTGTTTATTGTTCACCAAGCAAAAAAAGTATTTTCTCACTAATGGAATATAATTTCATAATGTTTTGGCAAACAAAAACTAGATAAATGCATTCATATTTTTAAGTATGGAAGATGTACAGTTTCAATTAAAGCAATATATATAGTTGTTTCAGAAAAGTTATAATTTAATAGAAACTTGATTTAAATCAATACACAAATTATTGTCTTGGTGATTGAATTGATACTTTTACTTATTTTAGAAAATAGTGCATAGTCTATTATTTAATGGAATGTTGTTTATTGGTGCACTAATAATATATTCAGGATGTTAACAGCAATTTATCATGCAGTATGTTCACCTGGTAGCCTAGTTATTTTCAATTTTTAGGTTATTTTCTAAAATATTTTACTTTTCAAGTTTTTTATTTTTTAACAAACTTGTCAAATCAATGCATGAACAGTCTGGCACCTGGGTGTCATACATTCGAATACAAATAAAACTAGTAGAATTAATCATAGTTCTTACATTCAACCAACTTATATAAGGTATTTCTAATAATGATACATATTTCTATTAAGTTGCAATCTGTCATTATTCAATTATTCCATGTTTTCTCTTGTTATTACCTGAAAACATTTTACTTTTAACAGACTAACTCTAGTTGGATTTAATTCTATATAACCCTTCTATAAGAAAGTTGAAGGCAACCAATAACCATTGGACATTGTCTCTCAATGGAAGAACATTATTGCAAGTGGGAGACTGACTTGATCTTTATAGTTCTCAACAACCACAGGGAATTTGCTGCCTTCCTCTGTGCCATAAAAGGGACTGATGTAAGTGAGCTTAAATTGGTTTGTAATGCTAGCCAACTTGGAAACACTCTGATAGACAGATAATCTTCAGGTTACAACCATTTGTTCAGCGACTGTTCAAAGTTATGATGGCCCTAAATGAATGGTACTTATGATCAGTCCTTGGGTTTCCAGCTGTTGCAGTTTTCTTGCAATCATATGATCACAATTTCCAATGTACCCTGCCAGCTTCTCACAAGCAAAGTCAATGGAAAGTTGGCAGGAAGATGGAAGTCGTGATCACATTAACGATCCCACTTAAAAATGGCAACTGGGACTGCTGAAATTGCTATTACTGAGCAATACAATCACATGATGTCATGCTTTATGACTGTACTGATTAACAATGGAAATTCCAGTCCCAATTGCCATTATAACCCAAGCCTGTGATAAGATACAGTGGGGTTTTCCTTTATGAGGACTACAACAACTCTATTACAAAGGATTTGAGAGCTATGGTATGAATTTAATAATCTGGCAAGATTTTTGGCTACATATAGGAATTAACGACAGTACTCTTCAGTACTGTCTTCAGTACTCCCAACATGCTAGTCCTGGCCAACTGGTTGGAACACACAGGAACACAGAACTTAAACTGTTAAATACTATGTAGATCTAGAACAACCATCTAAATTCTCCATTTGGAAATTAACATAAATGAAAGAGGTCATTCAAGGTAGTTAAAAAGGAAAAAAAAAACCACCTCAGAAAACCACTCTGGATCTTACATACTGTAGAGAGTTTCAGGTAACTTATAATTTTTAGTTAAATATTTACTATTATGTAAAGCATCCTACTCAATGTAAAACATCAACTTGCAATAAATATAATATAAAATACGATAAAAAAAACATAAAATATAAGCAATGACCATGAACAATGCATCAGCATTATCCTGAGATGCTTTCAGAAAATCACAGCATCCTTTATTTTATTATGTAGGGAGGTGAGGGGTAACTGGAAAAAGCATTAGGAGAATAGGCACCATAGTGTGTGTGTGTGGGGGGGGGGTGCCTGTTTACTGATTGTTGATAATGAATATATGTAAATAACTGAATAGGAAAAAACATCTGTTTGGGTATCCTATTCTTACCAGTTTACATGAAAACCTTAACTCCAGTGTATTAATAAGGGTAGCTTTGGCAGAGGGCCAACTTTTTTTGCAGATCCTGCAGATATTAATGAGATAAATAAATAGATGCTTGTATATTACAGGTATTAGCGATGATTGCTGTAGTGTCTGCCATCAGAATAGACATGGCTGACCAAAGAAGTCAGCCTCCTCACTAAAGCCTCCAAAGATGTTTCAAAGAATTTGTGGACTTTTCAGATAAAATTGCCGTAGTGGGGTACTTGAGTGAAGGCAAAAAGAATGACCTCCTCCTTGCATGGTGGTATACTATCTAATACAAGACTGCAGCCAGAGCTGCATTTCAATGCAATTTTAAAATTCTATCCTTTCATTTAATAAGTTAATAAAGAGTCACTGATTTAGTCTTAAGAGATTAATAGGCTTAATGTACATTAACACAGTTAAACGTATTTAAATATTTATTTTCTTTATATTTAATTTTTTTTAATTTATACATTGCCTCAATCCACTCAGATGCTGGTCAGTTCACAGTAGATATAATAAAATACAAGTATCTAATTTAACATATTAAGAATTTTTTAAAAATGATTTAAAAGTAGTCACCTATTTATAGTCATTTTGTAAGCAGATGGAAGTTTTTAGAGGTTAAAACTAAACAGTAATCTTTCCAAGCCTTATGATAAATGTCTAGTATAGCACTTGAAATATTGGAGTGGCACAGAGGAGAGTTGAATTTGTGGTCCAGTCTCAGCCATAGAAACTCATTGGGGGAATCTGAGTCAGTTCCTCTCAGCCCAACCTGCAGGATAATTGTTCTAGAGAACAGGAAGAAGCACTATGTATTCAAATACTATGAGCTCTTGAACTGAAGAGATATATAAATCTAATAAATAAATATGTAAAAAGCAAAGGGCACAAGCTAACAGAAAAAAAATTCAAAAGATTGCACCAAAACATTTCCTCCATTTCAATGGGATTTAAGATTGAGGGGATGACAGAGAATGAGGTGGCTGGATGGAGTCACCAGCATGAGCTTAAATGGACTCCAGAGGATGGTAAGAGGACAGGAAGGCCTGGAGGAACATTGTCCATGGGCTCACGATAGGTCGGACACGACTTCGCAACTAACAACAAATTCATTATACTGGGATTCTTCTGGTATCATTCATTGCCTATTGTACTTGTACTCCCTTGGTTCAACTGAACAAATATTACATTAAATGCCTATTCGCAAACTTATCTGTGCTATGGATAAAAAAATACAATGGATAAAGAGGCAGTTCTCCAGCTCTGAGCCTCAACCAAGGTCCCAGGTAATGGGTGGGGCTGAGGGCTGGGGCATCCTAGGCAGAGGCCTACTAGTGGCCTCCTTGCTGGTGGGCTAGCACTGTTCGGTGGCTTCTGTGCCCCTTAGCCTACTAACCAAGGGAGAAGATCTAGCCCCTTAGGGACAACAATTGTGGATTCCCTATTTACAGCAAAGGTATTATGGCTCTGTCCTTCCAAAAGGAACCAATTAAATGACTACTTTACTGCATGAAACTAATAACCTTGTCAGTTCACCTTATTTCAAGATCCTGGTTCTTATGCCCACAATTGTATACATGAATATGGTCTCCATCCCCCCCCCTCCCATTTTTAGCCACCACAGTAGTGGTGACCTTGTGGTAAAGAATTGTGTAAGTTATTTTTCTACAGTCTATATTACATCAATCAAGACTTTCATTGCTAAATCCTTGTGCTTTGAGATACAGTGAAAGTAAAAGGAGGTAAGTATATAACTAGTCTTTATTTACTTGTGCCAGATTAATTATAATTGCAATATTTTTGTTCTTTCTGTATGTCACAAATTGCCTTTTAATTAAACCAAAAGAAAAATCCTTGAAGCACTGTATAAAAGAAAATAACTACACAGGTTATCCACCTGTCCTTTCACAAAAAGTGGTGGATCACAACAGACATTTCTCCCCACTTCCGTAATTGCAAAGGCCAACCAGCATGAAGTAAACCAGAATGTAGAGGTGTATGAAGATAATCTTGATGAAGATATGCAGAAGCGATTAAGAGAGGCTAAATGACAATTTAGTCTTGGGGAAGTGGATAACCTGAGAAAGAAACTTAGAACAACCCTGCCTTGATTCTGCTTGGTATAAGAGAAGACAGAAGATAAACTTTGACAGGCTTTCAAGAATCTGTTCTCATATTCTATAATAAAGTACCAATTCTGTCCTCCTCATAGTGCCTGTTTTTAACCGGACCTACCAGTATTTCAAGCATAGTTTATGGACTATCGATTCCACCTGTTGGGTACATGCTATTTACTCATAAACTCTGGTATAAACATTGAAGAGTTGGGCTTACACAAAACACTAAGCCAAAGTCAAAGCCAAACCAGTCATATGGTTTGGTTTAACACACTCTTATGAACTCAGTCCAATTAAATGTCTTATATAAGGTCACCAGCAGGCTTATCTGTAGCCCAGCAACATTGATAGATCTACTAATGTAGTGATGGGAGTCCCCTACAATACTGCAGTGAAGCAAGCTGAGCCACCTCTGGAGATGGTATAAAATATCTGCAGCATCTTAGATAATCCAACTCAAGCACTTAGCTATAACTCATCAAGATCAAGCCATTCCCAATCCAGCAAATCTCCCTTACTAAACACGAAAACCAGACAGAATGTCAGGGGCGATAAGAGAAAGCTCCCATGTTTCATCCGACCAGATTCCAATTCCGTCAAGCCCCCCCCACCCCTCTCTCTCCTACCTAGCGCAGCCCCATCCCCGCAGGTATTCCTCAGCAGCAAGGAGAAAGTTCCCTACCTGGCCTTTGACAAGGCTAGCGGCAAACTGGCGCATGACAGCCTCAACGGTGTAGGCGCTTGACCATCCTCGGGGAGTGAGCAGCTCCATGCAGATGGCTCCGCCATCGAGGACGTAGCCGTTCTCCAAGCGCGGGCTGAGCACCCGCATGAAAGGCGGCGCGAAGGGGAAGTTGTCTGGGAAGGTGAGGTTGAGAAGGATGTATTCAGTGTTGGTCTCCTTCATGTCCTGCCACAGAACCGAGTCCTTGTCCACCTGGTGCAGCTTGACGTTCCAATCGAAGAGGCTCTCGTCCACAAGCTCCACCGAAATGAAGCGGTCGCTCAGGCGGGCGATGTCCTGCAGCTCTTTCATTAGCCGTCGGGTGCGCACTTGTGTGCAGTGCGCCTGCCGGCCGGCCGGCACCAAAGACGTGGAAACCAAGGCCGAGCCGGAGCGACTAACGCCGCTGCCCCCTCCTGAAGGTTGCTCTTTCCCGGAGCCCGCCTCCTTGCCGCCTCCGTGTTGCTGCGCTTTTTCTTTCCCGGCGTCGTGGGCCGCCGACTGCTGCTGCTTCGCCAGCTCCAAGACCTTCTTGGGCTTGTTGCGAGCGGGGCTACCGCCTCGGCTGCTGCAGCTCTCTCTGCTGGGGCTGCCGCAGCCGCTAGCCGGCGTGGCTTGCAGCTGCTGCTTATTCTTATGGTTGCTTTTGCCTCGCAAAGAGGAGCCCTGCTGGAGGCTACCGCGCCGATGGTGGTGGTGCTTGGGGTCCTCCGTGTCCCTATTGTGAAGGCGAATCAGCCCGATTTTCCGGAGTAGGGTAGCCATTCTCCAACGGCCTTTGGAGGGTCGCCGAAGCGGCAGGGCGAAACGCGGCTAGACAAAACAGCAGGAGGAAGACGGACCTCAGATCGGCCACCTGTCCGAACTAATTAAACCGGCGACCCCGAATCCCCCGGAGTTCCAAAGCCGATCGAAACAGAGGAAACTGGAAGGACAGAGAAAGGGGAGGGGGGGAGATGCGGTTTGGATGGTACTTCTGGCCGGGTTGCTACCCCAGCCTCTTTCCCCGCCGCTCAGATCCCTCCTTTCAGCAGCGCCGTCGGCAGCATTGCAGCATCCGAAGCGCCTTTCCCGGAATCACCAAACCTCCGCGGCCGTGGCCATTGAATTCCCCCTGTTGAAAAGGAGGGGAAGGCACCCCCAGCAGCCCCCTTTACCTCCGCCCACTCGCGCAGGCACGCTGCTAGTACCGCAGGAGGCCCCTCGCCTTCACAATAACCTTCAGGTCTTATTGACCGAAAATAAAACCGGGATCCTATCCAAGAATCATTCTCACACACACAAAAACACACACACACACACGCACCCCCTCCCTCCCTTTTCTTTTCGCGCGAATCAAAAATCGCCCACCCACCGGCGCAGAGCACAGCGAGGGGAGAGGTGGGATCCCAAGGCAGTTTCCCTCCCGCCCCGCTCCGCCGGTCGACAAATGTCGGTCTGCTGGAAAATGTCCTCGCTAGCAAGCGACGCTCTTTCTTCAACCGCGCTTGTGGCAAGCGGCACTGGTTGCCTTCCTCTCCTTTGTTCCTCCTCGGGCTTCTCCCGCTTGGAAGCCGGCAGCCGGCACCGTTTTGGACTCAAGGCGTTTACGCTCGGGATTTAAAAAAAAAAAAAAGCGAGCTGCGGGAAGGGTTGGAGAACTGTGTTCTTCTCGGCGCGAAAGAGGGCAACCTCCTTTAACGAGCCTGGCGTCCTCCCCTCTTTAGCTCACCTCTTCGACAACAGAAGTGGGGGGAACCCGAGTCAGCCGCGCGGCGGGTTAGCCCTCTTCCTCCTCCCTTGCAGAGTCTGCCGCGCTTCTGCAGCGGATCTGACATTACTGGCGTCGGGGAGGAGAAAAACCGGGCTAAACTCCACCCCGCTACTCTGAATGCTCACGAAGAGGACGTCCTAGGCAAAGGCTCACGTGGTGGCCGGCCGGGCTCTCCCTGGCTGGAGTGAAGGGGGAGAGAGTAGGGATTACGTTGTGAGCGACGGATGCGGGAGCGTTGCGTGATTCTTTTCTCTTAGCCTCAAAGCGGCGCTTGCCCGG